>BPLR01014190.1:0-26710 GCA_021605095.1 Caerostris extrusa
AAGTGGTATAAACAATTCAAAAAAGGTGTAGAGAACGCTTGAAGACGAAGAGCCCTCTGGTCGACAATCAACCAATCAAAGAAGCTCAAGTCCGAAAATTAAAAGATTTGGTGCTTACAAACCGTCGATTTACAATTAGACACTTTGCAGATGATGTCGGAATTTCAAAATGATCAGTCAATTTCATTTTGGGCCTCAAATACGTGAAATCTCGATTGGTACCGAAAATAGTGAATGCGCCAGCTCACACTGCATTGATTCTTCGTGACATTTTTTACCAAAAATGAAACCCATATCGTTCCACAACCCCCGTATTCACACCGTGCGAATTCTGTCTATTCCCGTAACTCAAACGACCTGTCCGCGAATACCGTTTTCAGTCGATTGCAGATATTCAACTTGAATCACCGCGCACTTTGAAGAACATCCCTGCTTTTGAGCATTCATTGAAGATTGGAAAAAAAGTCGGCATAATTGCATTGTGTCCGGAAGTGGATGAAATAAATTTGGAAATATAAATAAAGAGTTTTTGAAAAAAAAAAAAAGTTTTCTTACTTTTTGGGCACAGTAGTAATATCATTTATTTACTACTTCCAATGTCTATCATTTTTCTGGAATTTATTCTTTCATTGTCGAATTGTTTTTAGTCATTACAAAATTTTTATTTAAATTACTTCATTTCATTATGCGATACGTAAAAGAAACTAATCAGTATACATATACAATATTACTCAACCGCACTAGTAAATTAAATCTGTTTGCTTGATAGCACTAAAAATCAGGAAACTTTAAGCTATTTTTTAATTGAGTTCAGTAAATAAAAACAAAAAACTATTTTTTAACTGAACTTTCGATCTCTCCAGATGTGAACTAATGAGATGCACGAAAACTATCCTGAACTCAAATTCTTTAACAGAAAACGATTAACATTAATTACTACTAGAATAAGAAATAATAGAATACATTGCATTTAGAAAAGTCGCTTGACCCTAAAATCAAATCAAATATAATTGATTAACCCTAAATAATTTCACATTAAGATGTCAAAACTTTTAAATTGCTATAAGAAGCAAATGATTTAAAAAAAAAAAAAAAAGCTGTTCCTCTTTAAATTTAAGAGAAATATTATAAGTTCTTTAAAATTTAATATTGAATCTCATAAAATGTAAAGAGAAACATAATGGAGCTCGATTATTTAAAAGAAAAAGAAATGTGAATAGAGGATTCAAAAACCAGATTTCGTCAATGAAATATTTTAATTTTTTTGACAAGAATGGAAATTAAATCCTAAATGGTATACATACATGCATATTTGAACATTTAAAATGCTAATATCTGCTCCATTAGATGGGAGATTATAACTGTAAACAAGACAACAAATCTTTAAATTACATATAAAAATTACATTTCACAATAGTTCATAAAGAATAACTACTATGAAATCCAATCAATAAGTTAATTCTTCTCTAAAAAAACTCCTTACTTCAAACTGTTGTAATATTCCATCCTTGAGAATACGCCCGTGACAAGATCTGTATGTTGTCCTCTGCTTAAAATTTTTGAGCTGTTATGCGATCGATCTCCTTGTAGCCGTGGTCTGCGCGCGCAACCTACCCCCACGCCCACGCATCCTACCCCCTGCAAGAGCGCTGCCTTGCGGCGTTCGGGGAGTAGCGCAATTCCAGCGCTTTTGTTGAAAAGCATTTTCGTTACATTCTCTCATCCCGAGAGAAATAATATTTAGCACAGTCCTGTGTATTCATTGGCCTACAAACTATCATACTGAGAGGATGTACATTACTCGATCCAGCGTGTGCCTGAGTAACTTTGTTCTTACCTAGATTCGGAATCTTGCCACTTAAATATAAATATATGTCTTTAAATCTATCCATTTTGCATGTATAATATCGTCTATCTTTTATTGTAATTGTGGTGGTGTTTACGTGCTTGTAAAATAAACCTGTGTGTTCTTCAACTCGACTACACACAGATCCAGCTGCACAAACAAACCGACATCTACTCTACTCTGTAATTATTAATTTGGTAATATATTCAAGAAATTCCTAAATAATTTTCTTGATGAAGTTGTCGAAAAGGATGTCGAACTAGAACTTTTGATTTGTTTGTCACGTGAACACTTTTCCTCTCTTAACTGTAACCAACCGTACTTCGGTTTAAGAACTTTACTTCCTTGTTAGTAGTTAGCCGCGCGAAGATGCGGTTTCTCTGTCTGTATGTCCAGTAAATTTTTGTATCATCTCGTCATTAATATGCTTAATAAAAGTATTTTAAAAAGAATATTGGAATTAATTGTCTGCATCCCGCCCCTTTGGATATCTCACTCTTAATAATCCTGGGAACTGGAAGGGTAAGAGAAATTTTGTATGAACCTTTCTAGTTTTATTTTGGAGGATTGTTTTGGTGAGGTAAAATTTGGCATCCCTGCCGGGATTGTAGTCAGTTAATATTTAGATGAGATACTTTTAATTTTGAAATGGCGAGTGACGAAAATAGTAAAGAGAAATTATATTTGTTAAAAAAGAAACGGGGTGTTTCTAGAACATCCGTTTCAAAATTTCTAACAAAATTAGAATCGGAACTATCAGACATTGAAGAAATAGATATTGATAAATTAGAAGAATTAATTGAAATGCTAACTGCTAAACATGACTTGTTGAAAGAGATAGATAACAAATTAGAACCACTTTACGAAGTAGAAGATATTGAAACTGAAATTGAAAATACAGACGAATATGATGAAAAAGTTGCCCTGTGGAAATTTCGTGCAAATAAAAAATTCGCTTGTTAAAAAAGAATTGAGTGAAAATAAATGCGAAACACGTTCGAACAAAATAAAGAATTAAATGAGTCGAAACAAGTGGATAGTGTAAGAGTAAAATTGCCGAAATTAAATATTTCAAAATTTTATGGTGATATCAATCAATGGCTAACGTTTTGGAATAGTTTTGAATCTGCCATTCACAATAATGATTTATTAAATAAAGTAGATAAATTTAATTACCTTAAAGCACATTTAGGTGGTACTGCTTTAAATACTGTAGAAGGTTTTTCTATTTCTGCTTCTACGTATGATTCGGCAATTAATTTATTAAAAGAAAGATTTGCGAGAAATGATCTATTGATACATACTCATATGAATAATATTTTAAACATAAGATCATTGAGAAATTCCAACGACATTTGCTCTTTTAGAAAATTCTATGACAAAATTTCAACAGAATTAAGAAGTTTGGAAAGTTTAGATTTGAAAACAGAAAATTATTCCGCAGTTCTCTGCCCAACAATTTTAAAAGCCCTTCCTCAAGATATTCTTATCGAATATAATAAAACTGAGAATGAAAATGCTTATAATAATATCGATATAGATATAAAATAGATATTAAAAACGAATAATATTGATATTCTTTTAAAGAGTTAGCAGTACATTTAATTTCTTAAATTAGTATATTTTCATTAATTACTAACATTTATTAAACAAAATCCTTTAAAACAGAACCAGAAAATTTATAAAACTTTGTTAATATTTAAAATTTTTTTTGGAATTTTGTTAGTTTTTTTTTTTTAATAAAAGATTGTCCATATTTAAATTGGTTACTATGAATACTGAAATAGTTATTTTTTTAAAATATGGATTTAATAAAATTTGTATATTATTTTGAACGTTGGTCACTTTTCCTATAATTCTTATACTGCTGAATACTTTTACTAAATTGTTGCTGATCATTACAAAATTTTCATTTGAATTATTTCATTTCAATATGGCAGAATTAAACGACATTAAACAATATTCATGTTGTCAAACAAATATTACTCAACCGAAATGCGGAAAAATCTCAAACATTTTTTTAATAGAAATTTGAATAAGCTTACTTGTTCTGCTTAAAAGAAATGATTAAAGAATACATTAGTTAAATTTCTAAAATTGTTTTTACATGAATTGTATCGTAAAAAGAATATATATTAAATACAGAGATATTTGACATTGCATGGGATCCGGCACCTTAATCCACTTTAAATTTAAATTTAATCTTTTTTTCAGCATAGAGTAAAGCAATAAAATATTAAAGGTCCTGAAGTTGGTATTTTTAAATCATAATAATCGTGAAACAACGTGTTATTTTGAGTTATTTTTTTTCACGATTATAAATAGTATAAAAAAAAAAAAAACTTTGTATTTGTAAGCAGTTAATTTCAAAAATATTCACCAAAATTTAAACTGACAATGATTTTTTTTTTTTTTTCATATTTTAGTTCTTTTTATGATGAATATGAAAGCCGCATATTACATTCCTAAAATATTTTCTAAAAAGTTTATATTCAAAGTTAAAAAGAGAAAAATTTGAATTTTGAAATAGCAAATTTTTCATTCATGAAATGAGATCATTTACCTTAAACAAGAGTACAAAAATAAATTTAATATTTCTTATTACAACATTTACACTGTAGACATCGGATCATTCTTTTTATAAGCAGATTATATTTTATTAATGATAAGTCTTAGTTTAAAAGATTTAAATCCTTACGATTTAGAAGGAAAAATTCTTTGACAAATAAATATTTCTCCTTTAATAACAAATATAGGAACAGGCGCGGAAAAAATGAATACGACAGTCGAATTATTTGCAATATAGCCGATTTTAAGAAAGTGATATCGGATCAAAGTATATATGAAATTTTAAAAATTTCATTAAAAACATTATATTCAGAAATTCATTTTTAATTAAGTAGAATAACATGGATTTAGACTGGATAAAAATGGGTTTTGATGTAAAGATCCTTTCACTTAAACATTTAAAAAACCCTCAAAACTTATATAAACATCTGCAAAAAAAAAAAAAAAAAATAAAAGGACATTTATATTTTAGCATTTTACAAAATAATTAGCACAATAATATTTCAGTGATTAGAAATTAATTTAATTAAAAATATAAATTACCATTTAATATCTGCAAAAAAAAAGCATAACAATTAAAAGTATTTGATAAGTAAACGTCTTTCTTTTTTAACTTTTTCATAACATTTCAAAGTGAACAAATATTTGAGTGCCAATTTTAGTATATAATTTTTTTTTTTATTTCCAATGGCAGATTATGAACAGTTACAGCAATAAAAAGAACAACGAAAAATAAAAAAAACAGAGATAATACCACAAAACATGCTGCAACAGAGTTCATTAACCTAACATCTCTAGCCTCCCAATATCGATCGGCGAGAAAGACTTGCTCAGAGCAGGACAGTGAAGTAGAGGCGTGGAGTCCATGGCCTCTCCAGAGCTGCATATCGGGGAAGGAACCATTTTGAGTCTGTAAAGATGGATTCGCAGGCAGTCATGTCCGGTGTACATAAAGAATAACTATTGTGGAATCCTAGCACAATAAGTCAATTTTTCTCTAAAATAACTTCTTACCTTAAACTATTGGAGTTTAGGCATCCTTGAAAACACGGCAGTGAAAAGATATTTACTTTATCTCATGCATACATCTTTTGAGCTTTCATGCAATTGAAACTCCTCTTGTAAGCGTGGTTTCGCCCACGCACGCATGCGCCCTGGTACCGCACTACAAGGGCGCCCCTGGCGGGAGTTCGGGGAGAAGCTTAATTTTTGCGCTTCTCTTGAGAAACATTTACTTTACTTACTCTCATCTGACTTCGGTCATCTTTGCATTTTTTGGACGTTTATTCTTTTGTATTTTTTCCTTTTATTGTTATTTTTATTTAACTTGTACTTGCATTGCCATTGGAAATTAAAAATAAAAAAAAAAAAAAAAAAAAAAAGAACTTACTCTCATCACGAGAGAATTGATATTCCACAGTCCTGTGTATTCTTTGGACTACAAACTCTCGTACTGAGAGGAAGTATAATACTTGATCCAGCGTGTAACTGAGTAACTTTATTCTTAGCTAGAAGTAGAATCCTTCCACTTAAATATGTGTCTTTAAATCTATTAATGTTGTATGTTAAATATTGTTTATCTTTTATTGTAATTGTGCTATTGATTACGTGCTTGTAAAATAAACCAGTGTGTTCTTAAACCTGTGTTTTCTTCAACTCGACTACACCCAGATCCAGCTGCACAAACAAACCGACTTCTACTATAATCTGTAATTAATAATCTGATGATATATTCGGGAAATTTCTAAATAATTTTCTTTATAAAGTATTAATTTTCATTAACAAATTCATATTATTTTTAAGTTGCATACTATTATTATATAGGTGATCTTTTTAAATTTGAGTGGTTTTTCATGTAAAATAAATAGGTGTATTATATGCCTAGAAAATGTTGCCGTAATATTTTTTTTTGTCAATTTTAAATTTTATTTGCTTATTACTAACTACAAAATATTTATTTACGAAAATATATTTAAGAAATATATTTTATCCTGTTATTCCCGATTATTAATTTTTGTAATGCGAGGACTACAATAGACGCTGCCTTTTCTTCGATTTGAAATTTTTCATGCACATGCATCAACAAAAGAAATATTTTACTGGAAAGAAGATCTTAATAAAATTCAAATGAATTGATTTTATTACCAAACAAAAGGTCACCTTTCAATATTTCCAAAATTTCATGTACACCAAATAATTGCAATTTGTGTCGCGATTGTTTGAAAACGTTTCCTTTGAAGACGGCTCTTATGGTAGAAAACACTACAGAAATTAAAGGAAGATTTAAACAAATATATTTGGTTTTCAAAATATAAAAAAATGATTTTTTTCGAAATTATTTGTTCCGGGTAAATAAATTTGTGAAGAAATTTATATTTCAAATTTGTAAATTTCAGTATTAAAAGGAAATTCACTCTATTATCACGTTTTTTTTCTCTATATTTCAAATTCATCAAGAAAAAACAAGAGTTTGATATTTGCCAATTTACTTGAAAGCGGTAATAAAATTTACAACATGTCAATGATAAACGTGATTTAATTCGATGTAATGTGTCTCAAGAAAGACTTAACGCATATTAACGGACGGATTTGTTTTCTTTTTAAATTTATTTCCAAAACAGCCGTTTTATTTTCAGCCATTTTTCCCAACAAAATAAATTTGGACGACAACTCGTTTAAAGAAATTATTCATTCACAAAGATTTTTTTTTTTGAGTAAAATTTAATTAATTGTGTAAATTGTGTTTATTTTTAACATGAACAACCTTTTTTTCACAAAAGTTAAGCAGAAATAATAATAATTGATGTGTTTGTTTTAATAAAATAACTGGAAATTAAACAATAAAAAATTCGCGCTAAACGAAATTTTATGTTATACCTTGTTTGAACAAAATTTCAACATTTCGAACTCTCCAAATAATATAATTTGTTTTATATTATTTTCAGGTTTTTTAAAGATAAATAAAAGTAACTAAATGACGAATTTACTTTAATTTATTAATGGAACAATTTGTCCAATATTTAAAAAAAAAATGTTTTATTGTAACTTGCCATTTTCGATTATTTATTGGCTTTAAAATATAGCTGATACGATAGCATTAATAAAGAAATTAGCATCTGCACACTGTAGGAATTTACTACAATATGAATTATTTCAAAACAAATAAAATATTTAAAATCATTCGCATTTTTAATTATTACTGATTATGATTATTTTGTGCCAGGTATATTAAAAGTTTATTTTCATGCAGGATTAAAAATTTATTATAATATGATAGGACCTTTTAATGATATGATTGATTAATTACAGAATATTCACGATCTTAAACTAATAAAAATATTGTTATATATTAATACTATGAAGTTAAATACCGAAAATTTAAAAAAAGTATTAAAAACATATATAGGAATAATGATATTTAAACTTAAAGAAAAAAATATAAAACATTATAACACCAATTATTTATCTTAAAATTCTAAAACTGATTATACAAGCTGCTTAAAATAATTGTTTACTCGTCATTCATTAAAATTTAACGATACACACAAGAAATGCAATTGTCAGGAACCAAACAAAAACGAACAAATTTTTTAATAGCAATAAATTATCAAAACGCTCTTCTTTGCATGCTCAAATACTGCTGTATACTATAGTTTCCATTTCGTATGTTTCGTGTGTGTTTCGTATGTGTTTCGTGGCTCGTTAATTTTTCTTCGCGAGAAACGCTTTTCACATTTGCCGCATTCGTGTGGTTTCTCTTGCGTATGCATACGATAATGTCGCATTAAATCTTCTTTCTGACGAAAAGATTTATTACAAAGTTTGCAAATGTGTGGTTTTTCATTTGAATGAATCACTAGATGACTTTTCAAAGTGCTCTTTTGTGTAAATTTCTGGTTACAGACTTCACATTCAAATGGCATTTCTTTCGTATGTGTAAGCAAATGAAAATTCAAATTTGACATTTTAATAAACTCCTTTTTGCAAATTTCACAAACATAATTTTCTCTCCAGAATTCGTAAATGAGTGCGTCTTTAAATGTCCTTCGTGTGTAAATGCCTTTTGGCAAACGTCGCAAACATGTGGCTTAAGACCTGTGTGAATACGCATATGCCGGGAAAAAAGCCACTTATGTTTAAAAACTTTTTCCCAAGTATCACACTCGTAATACTCTTGTTTCACGTTAATGCTGGGGTTTGACATGGTTGGGTTTATATAATTTATTATAACACCTTCAAAGTAAAAACTGTCTTCGTTTCAATTCAGAGCGATCTTGCTCAATCTGTATGTTGATTATTTTCAGCTGTTGTCCACTAAAATTCCTTATATTCTACAGGGAAAAAAAAAGTAGATATTAAGAATGAATAATATAGATATTCTTTTAAATAGTTAACAGTCAATTTTATTTGTTACTAAATAATGCATATTATAAGTGATAATTACATTAATTATTTATTAAACAAAATTCTTTAAAACAAAAAATGCCAACACATATAAATATTCCTTTTAATGTTTAACAATATTCCAACATTTTTTTTTTTAGTTTTTTTTCTGAAAAGCAAACTACTTTTCTTATTTAAATCAATTTCTACAAATACTGAGACAATCATGTGTTAACATGTGAATCTAATAACATTTTTAACTTCTTTCAAGCGTTCATCATTTTTTTCAACATTATTTTGTTGCCGAATTGTTTTATTAATTTTTATTTAATAATACACAAGTTTCATTTGAATTATTTTATTTCCCTGCGCGGTAAGCAAATGATACTAAACAGAATTCAGTTGTAAGCTAAATGTTACTCAATCACAATAGTTGATTATATGCAATGGGCTGATAGCACTAAAATGCGGCCATACATCAAAACATTCCTGATATTTGTCTTTCAATCTTTTTTTCTCACGTTTCAAAATCTAATTTTATAACATCAAGATTCAAAAGCAGGATTAGATGCATAATTAATTAGATGCATGAAAACTGTGCTGAACTCAAATAAATGAACACAACAATTATTTTAACATTAATCGAGAAAGTCATTTAAACATAACATAACAAATTACAAAAGTACTCGAAATTATTTTTGAAATATTTTCAATATTAAAATGCCTCTAGGAATTTCCTGAACTGCACTAATATAAAACTCGTAAATACTAATGCGAGTATATGAGAGGGTATAATAATATTATATATAATCTGTATGGATAAGTAGTAGGAATTTATTTGAATTTCTACTGATAAGTCGTAGTTTAATAGAGGTAAATCCTTACAATTTTTTTCCAACGCAGCTGGCAAACAGATATGGACGTCTTGGATGCCTTAAGGCAAGCGCTGCACAGATGTTACTCACTTTGCATTACCCAGGGGGAACATGTAACTTGAAGATAAGCCACGGACGCAGAGTAACAATCCCCCGCAACGCTCTACGATCCTATTAGACCGGGACCTACAGTTTAAAGTGGATTCCGAACCACTACATCACATCCATGGCACCGCCAGGGACTCGAACCCGAAACCTGTGGTACCGAGAGCCAGAGCGTTAGTCATTCGCCCATTCAAGCCCCACTCTTACAATATAGAGGGAACAAATATTCCAAAAATAAACACTTCTCTGGTTAGTACCAGAGAAGTATTTATACATAGTATACATGTATACAAACATAGGAATAGCCACTGAAAAACTGCATACAGCAGTCGAATTACCACAGAATAGCCCATTCTAAACAAATATAAAAAAGTGAAATCGAATCTAAATATTTTTGAAATTTTTAGATCCTTAAAAATATTGTTTTAGAAATCCCTTTTTTATTAAGTGGAATAAAAAAGATTTAAATTTGATTTGAATAGATTCTAATTCCACCATTTCAAGAAGTTTTCTATATAAGAATTTTGTATACCCAATTCCAGAGCAGTAGCTACTTCGCCAACAGGCCGCAGGAGCACTGCATATTCTACCCAATGCCCAACTCTATATTGTTTTTTAAAATATGTAATATCATAATTAATATTTTTATTTCTGCAAGATTTTAAACACCAGTGAACATAGTTTACTTCTGCAATCTGTTTATGAAAGTCCGTATCGATGACAACTGAAGACATACATTATTGAACACTTCAAAAACCCCATGGTATCCAGGTTTAATATTTCTCGTAAAGAATTATATTTTTGAAATTCTAAAAAAAAAAAAAAAAAAAAGAGTGTTACATTTAGTCACAGCAATTTCAGAGTTTTCTAATTGTGACTCTCCCAACTATACGTAGCCTGATGGGAAATTGGCTAGTGCTCTCCTTTTGGTACCACAGGCTTCAGGTTCGAATCCTGGTGTGGCCTGAATGTTTGCTAGTGGTTTGGAATCCACGTTAAACTGTAGGTTCCCGATCTAATTAGCCTAGAACAATACACAACCGCTTTAGACGCCTTGTTTTGCAAAGATTGTTTCATATTTCAGGCAATATAAGTCAATTTCAAGTATTGCACCAATATAAAAATATTAAAATTTATTAAATTTCGTATATTTAGCAAATGTTTTTAAGAAATTATTAAATTGTAGAAAAATTACTTACACTATTTAGACATAAAAATGACCCAAACATTTGTAGACTATTTTAATTTAATTCACATCATCGCTTAATCCTTTACTTAGTTTGGCTATGCTGATATTTCATTTGCAAATTTCATTTCTGAAATTGCACCTTGATTCTTATGTGTGTTTCAATCAGCGCTATTGGAAACAAATTCGACTCGCCTTGAATGCCTTCACTGAAACGCATCTCAATTCATTACTCAAGGTATAATGCAAACAAAGAGTCAAAGATTGTTTTTGCTAATCATTTTCTAAAGCAGTCCTCAAAGATGACGTAATTATTTATATCCCGAAACATTAAAAAATATAAATAGATTTATAAGTATTTAACTGATTAGAACTTTAATTCATATTCAAATATAAAATATAAGAAAAATATATTATCAAAATTAGTTCTTCCAGAGCTTCTAAGCCGTGCAATTTAAGAACTACGATTGTACATTATATGGAGTTTTGATTAAATTCATGCTCATGGTTGTATTTTACCTGCATTATAATTTGATTGCAAATTTTAATTTAATACTCTGTCATCAAAAATTTTTATAAGATCTTCAAATCATAAAAAAATATTATTGTTCTAGATGATTTTAAATAATAAAATTATTTTTAAGAGGATTAATAAAAATATGTAGTATATTTAACAAACTACATAAGACTTTTCGTATTTAAAAATATACTATTATAAGAATATAACTATTATACATATAATAGACTTGATGGAATATTTAAAACTGAATATTATTGTTAAAAATATTTTTTTACAAATTGAATATAAAAATAATCCTTCGAAAAAAGAAAATATTGTAAAATTTATTCAATAGGTAAAAAAAAAAAAAAAAATTACACATTGTATTATATAAACATATCCAATAACTTTATATGCAAGTATTCTTAACAAAAACAAAAAATTTAAAAATATTAAAATATTATTGTAAAAATTAATAATAGGATATGTAAGCTACAAAATTAAAAAAAAAAACATTAATTACCCACAATTTATTGAGACTAAATGTTACACATAGAAATGCAATTGTCATTTTAACATAACTTTCATTATATTAAAACAAAAAAATAAAACCTTTGCAACTATAGACTTTATCAATTAATATGATTTATAAATAATGTAACTTTAATAAAAGACATTTATGCACACAATTATTATTTTTTTGCATGATTGTATAAAAGTACATTGAAATTTGCTTGAATATTTCAATGGCATAAATTTATACATGTAAAAAAAATGTCTAACATAAAATGCTTTATTACAATACAATAAGGGCTTTTTCATTCATATGCTAGACTAATATAATGCTTTCTAACGAAATTTTACAAAACATCATTAACAAAGCATTAAATTAAAAGCAAAATAAATAAAGTTCTCCTACTAAAAAAAGTTTATTTAAATTATTTGTTGAGTAGGAGAAGTTAAGAGAAAATTGAATGGAAGTTGGAAAATTTGAAACTTACATAAAATATTTTTTTCTTATAGAATATAAAAATTATAATTCGTAGAATGAAAATATTTCTAAATTTGTTCAAAAGTAGAAATAATAGGATTCTCACATTAACCGCATATAAAATATTGCTTATAATACATTCATGTCCATAAATTAAGGATAATTCAGAATCACACAGAAATTGAATAAAATAAAAATTTCACCTGTAGAATTATCACACACATCTTGAAGAAGAATATGCAAATTACAGGAAACCACCAGATGGCGCGGATAGTACGTCAAAATGACGAGAGTGTAAGAGAGGGGTACATAAGGAATGGTGGCAAAGAAGTAAAATTGTTCACAAGCACTTTAAAAGCCTTTCAGTGCAATAACCGCATAGTTATGGCATAAAGGGAGCATTTGGATGATTTTTTACGTGGTAGAATTATTGGACGACTGGAATGTGGACGTACCCAGCTAGAAGTATCCGAGGAACTTGGAATCGCCCAGAGTGTCATCTCCAGGCTTTGGCAACGATTCCAAGAGGATGGTAATGTGAGTAGATGTTACAGCACAGGTCGCCCCGAGTTACAACACCGAATGAGGACCGGTATTTAGCAGTTACTGTCAAAAGAAACAGACGGAGCACAGCATCAGACCTGTCTAGACAGCTCTCTTCAGCTACTGGTACGACAGTTTCAAGGCAGACCGTGTACAGACGCTTAGGGCACATTGGTCTATATGCTCGTAGGCCTGTCAGATGTGTTCCACTTACCGCAACTCACTGTCGCCTGCGATTAACCTGGAGTAGAGAGCATGCATTGTGGACACCGCAACAGTGGTCTTGTGTGATGTTTTTCGACGAGTCCAGGTTTAGTTTGCAGTCTGATTTTCGCCGGACTTTCATATGGAGAGCGCCAGGTACCCGTTACCACCAAGAGAACACCATTGAACGACACCGTTACGGTGGTGCAGGATGGCTCGTTTGGGGAGGAATTATTCTTGGTTCCAGAACTGACCTGCATGTTCAGAGTGTAACGATGACAGGCCACATCTATCGGGATGTCATTCTGGAACGACATGTGCGTTTGTTTCGGGGAGCCATGGGTGCTTAATTTCTGTTTATGGATGACAACGCCCGTCCTCACCGTGCAAACATTGTAGACGAATGTCTTCAATTGGAGGATATCACCCGTATGGATTGGCCAGCACACTCACAGGACTTGAATCCAATAGAGCATGTGTGGGATATGCTTGGTCGACGAATTGCATCCCGTCAACCGGAACTTCGGAGAACATTGCTTGACGAGTGGTGTAATATTCCCCAAGATCAGATTGATAATTTGATACTCAGCATGCCTAGGTGTTGCATCGTCCGGGAGACATACTCCATATTAACCCTCATACTAACCATGTTATACTGTTTTTTGTAAATAGGTTCTTTTTTGAAATTTGCTCCAGGGAGTAAAAATCGCAATTTTTATGAATTATGTCAAACATATAGCATCTTTTTTGCTCTTTACCTTTTGTTTAATAAATAGACTTTAGAAATAAGTCAAATTTGTTTTGCTTCTGTCTCTCTCTTTGCCTGAACTTCATTATCCTTAATTTATGGACATGAGTGTAAAAAGCACAAAAATGCATGCAAAATAGAAGAATCATTTAGAGTAAAATTCTAAAATCGTTTGTTCAAACTTAAAAATCAAAAAGAATTCACTGCTCATCATTCATTAAAATTTAACATTACACACATAATTTTTTATATAAATGCAATATTAAAATGCTCTTTTATATAGCATACAACATTTTATTTTCGCATGCGTATGCAAGTGTCTCGTTAAATGGCATCTTTGTGAGAAACTTCTTCCATATTGGGGCTACCCTTAGAATGAATCAACAGATGCCTATTCAAAGATCTCTTCGATTAAATTCCCGATTGCAAATTTTACACACAAATGGCTTTTCATAGATAATTTAAAATCGAAAGCGCTTCAATTTCCAAAAATTAAGTCAAATCTCTTAGGTACCATAGAACTGATATATATACGTTTATTTTTGTTAATTATACCTAAACTCCCTCGATTTCTTCAAATACATACATCAGAGATTCTGCACTATGTTTGATGAAACGTCAAAGTAAAGGTGCTGGTGTACAAATATATTGAAATCCTTTATTTTAGATTATGTGATTGCGAAGATAATGGCAATATTGTTAATATGCATGTATGAATAAATAGTAATCATGCAATTTAGGGCACTTAACGGATGCAGAGTATTACCTTAAATAGAAATATTTGAATATACTACGTACTGGGAAATCGATTTTGGTTAAATTCATGAAAACTCTTTCGTATCATGCGTTTCACTAAATGCACATTCTCAATTTCTCACTCCAAATGTGCTCTTATTATTTTGTCTCTTGCAGTTCTGGATTACGAATTAAAATACGTTTTAAAACAGAATTCATGTCGAGACTTCTGTTCCAGGACCTTAAAAACGGGATTTCTGTTCCAGGAGCTGTTTTTAAATTTTTTTTTCCATGATAGGTATGTGTTAAGTATTAGTTGGCATTTTCTTTTTTGAATTCCTTAACACTTGTTAAGACTCTCCAAATTATTTGCTTTATGCTGTTTTCAGATCTTTTGAAGTTACATAAGAATATTAGTCATTTATGTAGTTTTAAATTTTATAAATGGATCACATTCTTCAATATTTTGATAAATCGTTCTACTGCAACTTGTCATTTTCGTTCATTTATTACCGTTAAAATGTAGTTAATACGACTGCATTAAAAAAGAATTTTCATTTGCATATTGGAAAGTTTTACTATAGTTTAATTACCACTGTGCCCAAAAAGTAAGACCAATTATTTTCTTTTCAAAAGCTCTTTATTTATTCTTCCAATTTATTTCATCGCCTTTAAAGCAATCCCTTCCGAACAGAATGCACTTATGCCAACCTTTTTCCCAATCCTCAATACGTGCTAAAAAGTCATCGACAGGGAGGACCTTCAAAGCGGCGGAGACTCACGTAGAATCTCTTCAATCGACTTTCCCCCTCAGTGGCATTTTTGAACTTAGGGAATATCCAGAAGTCGCAGAGTATGAATACGGTGGTTGTGGAACGATATGGGTTTCATTTTTGGTGAAAATGTTACGAAGAATCAATGCAGTGTGAGCTGGTGCATTCAGTGTTTCGGTACCAATCGACATTTGACGGGTTTCAGACCAAAAATGGAAATGACCGATTAATTTCAAATTCCAACATCCTCAACAAGGTCTCTAATTGTAAATCGACAGTTTTCAAGCACTAAATTTTTAATTTTTTGGTTGTGAGCTACGTCGGTTAAGGTGGATGGTCGACCAGATGGCTCTTTCTCTTCAGCGTTCTTTGACTTCTTTGAACTGTTTATACCACTTGTAAACATTTCGTTCCGATATAGGAATGCTCACCGAATGCATTCTGCAACATTCCATACGTTTCCGCAAGAAAATTGAATGCAAGTTCTTTGCTCAATGAATTCAGACGTTTCAAAAATTGCCGGAAGCAGTTTTAGCGTCTCACAAAGCCGAGCGTAACTCAAACGCTAATGAATATTTGGACGCCAAATTTCACACAGATGTCAAGGACAGTGCCAGCAACCTAAAAAAAAAAAAAAAAATTAAATTGGTCTTACTTTTTGGACACAACAGTATATTAAAGCAAATAAATATGTAATATTATTGACTTTTTTTATTTAATATCAATTATGATTAATTTGTGACAGGTACATTATCCCTTTTAGTTTTATGCACGATTGCATATACCAACATTTTATACAGATAGTATATTTATGCATTTGAAATATCCCATTAAACAATTTTCAAAATCTTAAAACTGTAAAAAAAACTTGATTTTTAGATATTTTTTTATAAAACTTCAGTTCAACATGCTGCGTATATTCATTAAATATTAGTGAGAATTTTTAATTTATATTTTCCTTGATAAAACAATACTTTCGAAAGAATTAAAAAATATATTACTAAATGTTCATGAAATACGAAATTTTCAATTATTGAACAAGCACATTCATCATTCACTAAAAACAATTTGTTTGTATAGGGATTATCTTTTCAGTTAATCTGCCATATTATTTTAAAACACTAATTTATTCAAATTTAATTATTCAAATTTATTATTTTGATTATTTCTAATAAAAGAATTTTTAAAGCATAGAATATAATTCAGGAAAATATTATATATATATTTTTTAATAATCGTATAGATTTTAGTAACAATTCTTTCACTATCTTATATTACTTTGATTTTCTTAAAATCTTTCCAAACTGAACAATTTCTTTTATACAATTACTTTATGCTAGTATACAATTCACTTAAGATATTGTTATATTATAACTTATCAATATCGATTATTTATTAACGTTAAAATATAGCTAATATAATTTCAATATGAAAAAAAGTAATAAATTGTTTACAAGTTCCAGTATGAAAATGCTAGAGTCCTAAAACAAATAAAATCTTTTGAATACCGACTATTTTATAATTAATATAAAATAGGAATATTTTGTGCAAGGTATATTAATATTTTTATTTTTTATGCAGGATTTCACAAACAAATTTTTAATTTGAAGAAAACTTACAATGGTATGATTTATTAATCACATCATATTCACGAGGTTAAAATTAAAAAACAACATGTTATTGACAAATAATAGAGTGAAGCTAAATATTGAAATTTTAAAATCTCTAAGAAAACTGTTCATTATAACATTTCGATAAACCACAAAAGACATTTTTTAATTGAAATAATTCGTCATACTATTCGATTATTTCCCAATGAATTTTTATGACATGTCATTAGCAAACTTTTGTGAACACATTCCTCATCACATTGTATATAATAAACAAGAAAATCGTTGCACTGCTTTTTACAAGAAATTTACTTCGTCGAAAAACAAAAACAATGCTTTTTTTTATAATTAAGATTCCGTTTAAAATATAGTATTTAAAAATACGCTTTCAAAACAAGAAAATATTTACATATAATATTCAGAGGACAAAAATGAATTAAACCATGTATTATAAAAGCATACAGAGAAACAATGGAGTTAAAATAAAAGAATATAACATATCATAAAAGCAATTTGTCTTAAAATACTAAAACCAGTAATGAAAATAACCTTATTGTCATTCATTAAAATTTAACACTAGACATAAAAATGGAGTCAGGAACAACAATGAAAAAAAGTATAATTTTTTTTAATATAAATGTAGACTTCAGCCGCTTCCAATAGATTCATCCCGGCCGAACCCCCAATTTTGTAGACTTTTTTCTCAGTCTAGCAAATTTTTTAACGACAGAGGGAGGCAATCTAGGGGTGTATTTCAAAGCGACATAAAGAAGCGTTGGTTTTCCTCAACACATATTTAATGAATATATTTACATCAATATTTACAGAAAGTATGGATACATTCACAACCATTTTCTACCGCTGCTTGACGCAGCGTCTCCCATGTCCGTTAGCTTTCTCCTCTCGCGCCCAACTACGGGTTTTTCCCTTCTTCCAGGGCCAGAGTTCAAGGTCCAATACTGCTACTACATGGCAAAAGGTTGGTGTGAAAGGCACATAGTCCGTGATGTGTTTCCATCTGGTGCTTAGCAGGCAAACAAATCCTACATAAATGAATTATGAAAATGTTCTTTTATTTACCATACTACAATTTCACTTAAGAATGTGTGCGCATGTGTCTCGTTAAATTGTATCTTTGTGAGAAACCTTTCCCACATTTGTCGCATGCGTGTGGTTTCTCTTGTGTATGTACACGATAGTGTAGCATTAAAACTCCTTTCCGACGAAACGATACATTACAAAATTTGCAAATGTGGGATTTTTCTTTTGAATGTATCAATAGATGGTTTTGCAAAGTGCTCTTATGCTTAAATTTCGATTGCAAATTCACACTCAAACGACTTTTCATTCATGTGTATGCGCAAATGAGTTTTTAAATTGGTCTTCTGAGAAAATCTCCTCTTGCAAACTTCGCACTCATAAGGCCTTTCTTTGGTGTGGATTCTGTAGTGTACACGCAAATTACTTCGTTCTCTAAATTTTCTTTTGCAAAATTCGCATTCGTGAGGCATTTCTTCAGAGTGCAATAGCAAATGAATCGTCAAAGTAGACTTCCGTGTAAACTCTTTTTTGCAAATATCACATGTATAATTTTTCACTCCAGAATGAGTAAATGAATGCGTTTTTAAATTTCCTTTTCGTTTAAATTCCTTTTGGCAAACGTCACAAACATACGGCTTAACGCTTGTGTGATTACGCGCATGCTGAGAAAAATTCCTTTTCTGTTGGAACACTTTACCACAAGTCTCACATTCGTAATAAAACTGTTTTTGAAATATTGGTAGATTTTGACATAGTTGAAGGTTTTGTAAGGTATTATGTAAAATCAATTTAAAATTCGTCTTCGTTTCAATTCAGCGTGATCTGGATCTGTATGTTGATTATTTTCAGCTGTTGTCCACTGTAGTTCCTTATATTCCATAGAAAAAAGTAGATATTAAAAAGAATATTAATATTCTTTTAAATATTTAATAGTAAAATATATTCATTTTTTAACAAATTAGTATAATGTAACTGATTAATTATAATTATTCATGAAACAACAAAATCTTTTTTAAAACAAAATATGCCAATATATAAAACTATGCCTGTTAACATTTCAAAAGTTTTCAAAATTGTTAGTATTCAGAAAAAAACATCTATTCCTATTCAAATTGTTTTTTTTTTTTCAAACACTTTAAATGTGGATTTAATATTTCAAACTACTAACATTTATATAAGTAAAATGTCTAATATAATATAACTAAACTTCAAACGTTGATTATTTTTCCTTAAATCGTTTGTTTTTTGCCGAATTGTTTTACTAAATTATTTATTATTACACAAATGTGCATTTGAATTACGTCATTTCATGACGCGTTTTGGAAAAGATACTAAACAGTATACATGTCGCCAACCAAATATTACTCACCCCCAGTAGTAAATTAAATATAGTCGACTGATGGCACTAAAATGCGACAAAAGGAATTAATATTCGATATTTGTCTTTCAATCCTTTTTTTTAGATTTCAAAACCTAATTTTTAACGAGATTCAAAAACAGAATAAAGTATTTTAATACGATGCACAAAAAACTGTCTCAAATTCATTAATAAAAGATAATATTAGCATTAATTATCAATAGAATAATAAACAAAAGAATAAATTGCAATTAGAAAAGTCCCTTGAAAATAACATGAAATCAAATAGAGTTTACTATTCCTGAAAGTGGACGAAATATTTTTTTGAAAGTATTTCAACATTAAGATGGCAGTGAAAAAGTTTGAATCTCTAACTAGCAAGTGATTTAGAGGTGAAATGCTCTTGACAAGTAAATTTAAGAGAAATATTCATAATGTTATTCGAAATTTAATTAAAATCGAAATTAGTGAGATTAGTGTTAATCGAAATTAGAGAGGCATAATGAAATTTTACTATTTAAAAGAGCAAAATGTGAACAGAGGATTCAAACTAGATTTTGCTAATAAAATATTTTAATTTGTTGACAAGAATGGTAATGAAATCCTAAATGACAAATACATATTTGATAATTTAAAACGCTAAAATCTGCAAAATCAGCCCGGGACATTGCAACTGAAAGGTTCATTGGCGTTTTTACAATTATAAACACACAAATAAGTCAAATATAAGACATAAACAAATGAAATGAAATTATACTCTATGAAATACAGTCCATCACAAAAACTCAATGGTCATCTTTTTCAAATAACAATGTTTTGAAAATTACATACATTAGACAAAAAAATAATTTTACGCCAACATACTAAGTTAAGCAATATTTTATAAAAATAAACCAATTTACCTTTCAGTATATACAACATTATCTAAACTGATGTTACAATTATTTATATGTAGAAGGTGCTTTAGTAGAACTTCACACGATTTCTATTTTAGTTAAGCAGATAAGTAAACATTGCTTGTCATTCTCAAAATATAATGAACACGAGTTGAGATATTTGCGTTGTTATGGTTCCAATTCAAGTGGTTCGAAGAAAGAAAATTGATGTTCCGCATATAAATATTTCCCTTTTAATAACAAACATAAGAATAGTCAGGAAAAGCACATTTTAAATAAATACTGAGAATGTGAAATCGGATCTAAATATGAAATTTTGTTTCTCTAAAATAATTGTTTTCCGAAATACATTTTTTAAATAAGTGGGTTAAAAAGTTTCAGATATGATTTAAATTAGAATCCGTTCAATCATCAAAAATTTTCAGTGTAATATTGTCAAAAGTTCATATAAAGTTCTACAAAGAAAATTGGAACAAAATTGTGATTTGGTATTTTGTGCTAACGTGTGTACTAAGATGTACAAAGGACATTTATTTTTTGCATTTAAGTAAATAAATTGAAAAACATTATTTCATTGCTTTCATTTATCTCCCTTGCAAACCATATATTTATAACTAACTTTATAAAAATTTTAAAAGGAAGCACACTCAATAAAAATGTATGATAGGAAAACATATTTTAAATCTTTATTCTTATTTTCGTAACTTTTCAATGTATGCAAATATTTCGACAACAAATTACATTTAACATTAGTACATAATGAATAACTGCAGTGTATTCTTAACGAAAAGGCCATTCTTATCTAAAATTACTCCTTATTTCAAACTGTGGGAACTTTCAATCCTTAAAAATTATTCCGGCATAGAGATATTTACTTTGTCTTTTGCCTAAAATTGTTAAACTTTTACGCAATTGAATCTTCATTGTACTATTTACTATTATTTTGATAATATATGCATGTCATTCATAAATAATTTTTCATAGTAATGAATTTGATAATGAAAACTGATACATGTTAATTTAAAGTGGTATATACTATTATGTAGAGGTGAAACTCTGAAATGAACAAGATTTTTCAACTAACCTAAGTACAGGTTTCCCATTTCTAGAAAATGTCACTTTATTTATATTTAATTTTTAATTTTTCTTTTTTGCGTATAAAGCCTTACTCTAAATATATGAAATTTTTATTTAGAAAATAATACATATTGAAGAAATATTTCATGAGTTTATACCAGATAATTAATTTTAATGCAAGGAATTCTGTAAATAAATTCTGGAATTCTGTAAACTCTTCAACCATCTAAAATTTTTCATACACATACGTCAACAAAAAGAAATTTTATACTGGAAAAATACAGAAGAATTTATATACAATTATACAGCAATTGGATGCCAAAATAGAATCAAAACTACTTTACCTGTAATTTCAGAGATTGAAAGGCTTTCTGTAATGTGGTATTTTCTAAAAGTCTCTTTCCTTAAATATCGGTTATTGAAAATGATATAATGGATTGTTTAATCAACGTCTGCATGTAGTATTTTTATATATCTCCGTTGCCACAATTTTTCAAGAAATCTTAGAAATAATATCGTTCAACTATCTCGATCTTTAGTTTCATTCACTGTCCCCCTCTACTGTCCTTTTTTTGTACACTAGGGGTTAAGCATAAAAGATCTACATTTTAAAGTAGATTTTGAACCACTAACAAACATCCATGTCACTACCAGGATCTCTACCCGAAGTCTGAGGTACCCAATTCTAGTGCACTAACCACTTGACCAGAAGGCCACCCCGCGGACTTCTGATTCTACAGAATGTCCAACTCTACAGTATTTTTAATCTATGGATTATCACAATAAATATTTTTATTTCTGGAAGCAGAGTTTAAACACTAAACTTGGATTTATTAAACTTGAATTTCTTTTCAAGCCCAAAGTCAATTGAAATCTTAATGCTATACTGTCTGTTAACTGTCTCTGTATTGCCAGCTGCATTATAACAAAAACAACAAATGGATTAATAAAATAAATATTTTTCTAAATTAATAGTTGAAATTATTATATTTTTAAAGAACATTTTGAATGTTAATATTGTTTTTAAACTTATTTAAATAGTGCGTATATGTTTCTAATGAATTTTTTAATGATTCCAAATTTTATTTTGTCAGAAAATGACAAAAAAATCCTAACTCTAACGAGTTGTAAAAATCTGGTACGGACTGATGATTTTAGATACGTCGCTAAAAAGAAAAAACTAGACAGAAACAAAAAAATAAAAATCTGTGTCTCTCAAAACTCATGACATCTCTGCACATCGGTAGTCTGCAGCTGAGGCAGTAATGTATGCATGTATACCCATCATACCGTGGCATAAATACAACAAATGTTATGAAACCGGAAAAGAGGAAAAGGCGTCTAAGCTGAAGAGAGAGATTCACATGTTCCTCTGGGAAATACTGATTTGATTGGTACCATCGACTTCTAACCAAAGTTGCAAATCGGGAATTTATGATATACTACTGTGTCCAAAAAGTAAGACTAGTTTTCAATTTACATTTCCGGGCATATGGTATTTCAATTTTTTTTTTTTTCAGGTTGTTGACACTGTAGGCATCTATGTGCAATTTCACGTCAAAATATTCGTTAATGTTTGAGTTATTTGGTTTTGCAGATAAAAACTGATTCCGGCGATTTTTGAAATGTCTCTTCAAATCGACTGGAAAACGGTGTCCAAAGTGTGCCAGTCTTTTGAGTTTAATCAATGCAGCGTGAACTGGCTCATTCAGTGTTTTCGGTACCATTCCAGATTTGACGCGTTTGAGGCGCGAAATGGAATTGACCCGTCCTTTTGACATTCAACATATTCAGCAAGGTCTGATTGTAAATCGCCGGTTTGCAAGCACCAAATCTTTAAATTTTGGACGTCGTCGGTTGAAATTGGTGGTCCACCAGAGAGCTCTTCTTCAATGCGTTCTCTGCCTTCTTTGAACTGCTTATACCACTTCTAAATATTTCTTTCCGATATAGGAATGCTCACCGAAGCCTTCTGCAACATTCTATACGTTTCACAAACAAAAATTTAACGCAAATTCTTGCTCCATTAATTCAGAAATTTCAAAATCGTCGGAAATACTTTTGGCGTCTTACGAAGCTAAGCGTTACTCAAACACTAATGGATATTTTGACGCGAAATTTCTCACAGATGTCAAGGACAGTGCCAGTAACCTATAAAAAAAAAAAAATGAAATGCACTACGCCCGGAAATTTAAATTGAAACTGTTCTTACTGAAAATTGGAAGATACTATATTAAACAAATACACTCAAGAGTCAAAACATTATGACCACCCCTACATTTTGCAATGAACTCGAATCTTGATGACGTGTAAGGCCGTGATCAGGTGGAAGTGGTATTTAACTGGTATTAACCATGCCAAGGCGGGTTGAAGCCATGTTGCGCGCCAAAGGTGAAATACCAACCCAGTTATTGACAGGTGGTCATAATGTTTTGGCTATATTGAAATATAATTTCAATGATCCACAAAATAGTATTACATTGAAAATTAAAACAAAGCTACTTTTTATAATTAGCATTTTATTTTTACTATGGAATATAAAAATAAATAAATATACCAAGAAAAATTTTAACATTTATTCAAAGACAAAAAAAATCAGTTACATAGTATACTATAAAAGCATATAAATTAACAATGGTATTTAAAATAAAAGAAAAAAAAGTATAAAAATATTATAAAACCAATTACTTGTCTTAAAGTTCTAAAATCGGTTATGCAAACTGAATAAAAAATATTCCTTACTGATAATTTAAAATTTAATACTATACATAAAATGTAATTGTCAGGACCAACAAAAAGGTTATACGTTTTTTATATAAATTCATTATAAAATGCTCTTTTATTTAGCATATTACGATTTCTCTTTTCAAATGTGAGCATGTGACTTGTTAAAAGATATCTTCGAGAGATATCTTTTTTTCCACATGTGTCGCATGCGTGTGGTTTCTCTTTGTATGGGTACGGATAATGTTGCATTAAAACCCTTTTCTGGAGAAACGATTTATCACACAGCGAGCAAATGTTTTTTTTCTTTGAATGAATCGATTTGAAGAACAGTCTTTGCAAATTGCCCTTGCGTAAATTCTGATTACATATTTCACATTCAATGGTTTTTCATTCATATGGATTTGCAAAAATGAGTTTTTAAATGGCCCATCTGAGAAAATTTTCTTGCAGATTTGCATTCGTGCGGCATGTCTTCGGAGTGCTTAAGCAAATGAGTTTTCAAATTTGACATTGTGCTAAATTTTGTTTTGCAATGTTCACACGCATAATTTGTCATTCTGGAATGCGGAAATGAATGCGTTTTTTAAATGTCCTTTTCGCATAAATACCTTTTGGCAAACGTTACAAACATATGGCTTAAGACCTGTGTGAACAAGCATGTGCTGGGATAAATGCTTTTATGTTGGAACATTTTTTCACAAGAATCACGCTAGTAACACTTTTGTTTTGCATTAATGCTAGATTTTGGCATGGTTGAAGATTTTTTACAAGAAATTATATAAAAGCCAATGTTTAAAATCTTCGTTCCAATTCAGCGCGATCTTGCGTAATCTGTATGTTGATTATTTTCAGCTGTCGCCCTTTGTGTTCTTTATATTCTACAGGAAAAAAAGTAGCTATTAGGAATTAAATAATATTGATAATATTTAAAAGAGTTAACAAATAAATAAAATTTACTGTTATTAAATTAGAATATTGTCACTGATAATTGTCACGGCTTTGATGAATAATTAAACAGAATCCTTTAAAAAAACCAAGACAATATATAAAACATTATCTCTTATTTTTTAAAAATATTCCTAAATAATTTTAATTCTTTTTCGTTAAATCAAACATTTTCATTTAAATTTGTTTTCCATAAATACTGAATAGTCATTTTTTAAATATCTTAATAAAATTTGCATATAATTTCTGAAAAGTTGATAATTTTCCCGTTATTTATTCTTATACTCCTGAATTGTTTTACTATAATTGTTATTATTACAAAATTTTCATTTGAATTATTTCATTTCAATTTGTTAGACTGATATAAAACAATATTAAACAATAGTCGTCAACCAAATATTACTCAACCCCTATACTAATTTAAATGGTCACTATTGATAGCACTAAATGCGGAAAAAACCTCATTTTTTTTGCTCGAAATTTGAATAAATTTACTTGTTCTGCTTAAATGAAATGATTTAAGAATATATAAGTTCAACAACAAAAATTGTTTTTGATACGAATTAAATTGTAAAACAATACATATTAAATATAATGCTTTTTCAAATTGCACGGGATCCCCTATCTTTAATCCACTTTTAAATTTCAATGTAATTTTTGTCAACATATAGAAAAGCAATAAAGTATTAAAGATCTTGTAGTTGGTATTTTTATGACAATGATAAAACAACCTTTTTTTCTAATGATATATTATTAAATTATTCTAGTCTAGAAAACCTTCATGAAAATTTAAAATATTCAAAGACTTTATAGATCATAGTTACAAAAATGTATTTCTGCAATTCTTTTCCTCAAAAACGCTCTAGTCAGTAGTTGATGAAGCTGAAGACTTATTTTGAGTATTTTTTCCTTTTCAAATATTGAACAGTATAACACAAAAATTCTCCGCTTTCCTAAGAAATTAACGGCAAAACATTCACAAAATTTAAATTGTTGTCATTGAACTTTAATAATACAGTTCTTTTTAATGGCGAATATGGAACTGAAATGAGTCGCACTGTAATATATATTACGAATTCTGAAAATTTTACATTAAAAAAGGCACTTTACTCCGGGTTTTCGGATAGAAATCCATTTTATGAAATGAAATTATTTACTTTAAACAGAAAACCCAAAAATCTATTTTACTTAAGCAACAAACAATATTTGCACAGTAGATATTGATAATTCTTTTTATAAGAAGCTCTGTCTCTTTTTTCTCACTGATTAGATTTAACCTCTATTAAACTGCAACTTATTGATTTGGGAAAGAAACAAATGTTTCGTAAATAAATACTTGTCAGGTACT
Organism: Caerostris extrusa; assembly: GCA_021605095.1. Lineage (NCBI taxonomy): Eukaryota > Metazoa > Arthropoda > Arachnida > Araneae > Araneidae > Caerostris > Caerostris extrusa. The sequence goes on from BPLR01014190.1 coordinate 26,458, forward strand.
AAGAAACATAGGAATAGCCACAGAAAAAAATGCCTACAGCAGCCGAATTACCACAAAATAGCCCGTTCTAAATAGATAAAAAAAGTAAGATTGGATGTATATATATTTTGAAATTTTTTATTTCTCTAAAAATATTGTTTTAGCAATCCATTTTCTATTAAGTGGAATACAAAAAGCATAAATTTGTATTTGAATTGGTTCTAATTCAACCATTTCAAGAAGTTTTCCATATAAGATTTTTTGTAGAATATCT
>BPLR01014191.1:0-58511 GCA_021605095.1 Caerostris extrusa
ATAACTGCCACTAAGATCTCTGTATTTATGTGCGACTAACAATTCCTGATTAAACATAGAGTATATCCTTATTGAAACGCAAACATTTTCGTAAACAAATTGCGTTCTAATAACGAACTTTGGAGCGGAAGTGGGTGATGATTTCACCTCGCACAACCCTGGAACAGCTAGTGAGCATCTAAAAAAGACGCATGCATGTTAATGATGAAATCAATCTTCTTTTTATTACTACAGATATCGCAACTCGATGAAATTACCCTCTCTTGTGTCTTATCACAAGTGTAGCGAACTGAGTAACATCTTTAACTATAAACTCTTTGAGAAGGATCTTTTTCAAACACAGTACAATTTTATTTATTTGTTTGTTTGTTTATTAAAATCGATGATATGCATTGTTAGCTTAATTGTGATAATTTTTTTTAATCCTGTTTTATTTATTTTTATTTTAAAAATTTAGATATTAGGATTGTACTTTGAATTTTCTTGGATTCATTTCTAGAAGCTTTTTGAATCACCCCTATGGTAAGTCGCTCTATTATCGTTAAAAATATCTTCACTTTCACTCATTTTTTTTATAAAAGTCATGGAAAGTAAATGCAATTAGTAATAAACAGTAAATGATGAATTAAATGCAAATGATTAGTAATGAAATTAAATGTAATTATTATGCTGTTTTATTTTATTTTTAATATAAAAATTTGAGTATAAATTTAGCCATTCGAATTGTGCATTCTGATTTTCTTGATTCATCGCCAAGATTTCCGATTTTATATTTAGAGACAATAGCAGCGATATCATATCTCCACTTTTAATTATTTTGGATAAAAATGATGGAAATTAAATGCAATTAGTAATGAAATTAAATGCAATTAGTAATGAAATTAAATGCAATTAGTAATGAAATAAAATCCAATCAGTGATTCAATTAAATGCAATTAGTAATGAAATTAAATGCAATTAGTAATGAAATTAAATGCAAATAGTAATGAAATTAAAATCCAATCAGTGATTCAATTAAATAAATCAGTAATGAAATTAAATGCAATTAGTAAGGAAATTAAATCAATTTAAGGAAATTAAATGCAATTAGTCGGAAATTAAATAATTAAGGAAATTAAATGCAGTAAATGCAATCAATCAATTAAATGCAATCAGGGCTGCAATTAAATGCAATAATGTAATTAAATGCAATCAGTAATTCAGTTAAATGGAAGTAAATGCAATCTGTGATTCAATTAAATGCAATCAGTAATTCAGTTAATGGAAGTAAAAATCAATTAGTAAATGAAAGTAAGTGCAATTAGTAAACAGTAAATGTAATTAAATGAAAGTATATACAATTAGAAGTGAAAGTAAATACAATTAGTAACGAAATTAAATGAAAGTAAATGCAATTAAATTTTTTTATGTTTTATTTATTTTTATTATAAAAATTTGAGTATAAAATTCAGCCATTTGGATTGCACATTCTGATTTTCCCAATTCATCGTCAAAAGATTTTTGGGATCTTATGAGACATCGCTGTCATTATCGCTAAAAATATCTCCACTTTTACTCATTTTGAAAAAAATATGAAAAGTAAATGCAATTAAACAATAAAAACAATAAAATAACAATAAAAAACGTGTTTCCGCCAATCTTTCCCATTGGGTATTGGAGGTCATGTCAATGTCAAATGTCAGTAAAACATGAAATAACGGCAGTACAAACTGCCTCAATAATATCCTTGGATTTGTACAATATCATAAATGAACTCGTGCTTCATAATGAGTAGTGCAAAAATAATCGCTTTAGCACAGAATTAAAAATTAATATTTTCTCTTATTAACTCGGAAAAATGCAAATATGACATAATAATAAATGATATATATAGTGTTCTTAAAAATATACAAATATGAGATAAGAATATAATCCGTTAAGGGTTTAATAGCAAAAACTTTGAAAATAGGCAATTTACCTCCAAAAATTCATTAATGTAATAAGATTAATTTAATATTTAAAAATATCCGCTGTGATGGTAGCAAAATTAATAATATTTAGAATCATAGTGATTCGCAGCACTCTGCTGCATCCGTAAATTACTAGTTATTGCGCCAGACAAGACAATACTGTTGAAATAATGCAAAGTTGGTTGTTTTTTATCCCACTTGTTAGACAGTAAAATCTAGACCAAATCCATAAACTCCATACTCTTGGGAAAGAAATGAAGGGGGACAGCTTCTAGCTGTAAATGAAGCACCCGTAGATAGAAGTCTGACTTGGCTCCGTAACGGGGTAGGATTGTTAGCCCTACGCTCAACGTTTTACTGTTATATTAGACCAGGACCTAAGGTTTAAAGTGGATTCCAAACTACTACACACATTCATGGCTCCCTCCGACTCGAACCCGAAACCTGTGGTACTGAGTAGAGCCAGAGCTCTAGTCACTGGCCATCAGGCCCCTATGCAGGCCATTGGTAACTACTTCAACAGATCCACCTTCTTTGGGTTGGCTGTGGTTTTGTTTGTCGCTCTACGATTATTTTACAATCTTTAGACTAATTAAAACCGGGTTCTACAGTTTAACGTAGATTCTGAACCATTAACGAACATTCATGTCACCGCCAAGATTCAAACCTGAAGCCTGTGGTACCAGTATCCATCAGGTCGTTGAAATAATGCCGGAGAGAAAAAACAACTCATAGCTTTAATTAACTATTGATGAAAAGTCATACTAAGATTATTTTTAAAAGTGAATAAAACTTACCGAAGTGGCTTGTAAAATATTTGTTAAAAATTCTCAAAAATGAACTGGATTTATAACGCGTCAGAAAAGAACATATAATTAATATCATTCCTTTAACTGTCACCATATCACGAGAAAATGGCTGGATGTTGTAAGAGTGTATCTAGCATCTCTTGACTGCTAACCTTGAGAAATCTAATGGCTGATATTAACCTTATCTTTGTATACGCACCAGTGACTACTCGTAGTATGTCATGTAGAACACAAAAATTCTAATGTAAAAAAAAAAAATATTATCAAATTAATCAATGGTTTGAACAAATAAAATATTTGTTAATCGGAAAAAAATAATAATAATGAATGGTGCAATTTTTTTAAATTTTTTTCAAATGCCAAAAACTTTATTTCCGGTCATTTATTGGTAAGATAGAAAGAATTCGGTATATTTATCATTACAAATATAATCCACAAACAATCACAATTAAAATTCATAAAAGGAAAGTTATAAAGAAACGCATTCTAAAAGGATTTTAAGAATTTGATCCTATAATCCTAAAAAAAAAAAAAAAATCACACAAGAAATCGCGTTTACAGTTGCCAATGGTTTATTTTTACAAGGAAGATAGATCCTGTAAACACTACCTTCGAAGCCACAACAATCGAAATCTTGTTGACATTTGAATCGCTATTAAAATGGTGGTATAATAAAAAAAAAATTTTTAACAAATATTTCGAACTTCACAAAATTAATCTAGTGTAAAAAATTTAGAATCTAATTACAGAAGAATAGATTACAGAAGATGAAAATTTATTCTATCAATACACTAGCATAGTTTTAAACATGATATGTAGTTACTATAACGTAAAATATTAGCGGATAGATGGTCGTGGGGTTTGGCCGTGTTTGTTAGTGGTTCGAATCCACATTAAACTGTAGATTCAAGTCTAATTAATCTAAAGTGTGCAAAAACATGACAGTAGAGCAACAGACCAAACCAAACCACAGCAGATAAATGAATGAAAATAATTCTTTAGTACAGCTGTTTCACTTTAATCAATCTCAACAATTATTGTAATTGAATTTTTATTATAATCGGGGATCATAAGAATTTTAAATATTTTCCATAGTACTCATAGTTTGGATTTATTACCTTTTATACTGTGTTTATAAAAAACACTATTAATTAAGCCAATTTCATCTTAACGAATCGATGAATATTAATCAACATGAAAGAATTTTAAAGCGTAAGATTCTCCTCAAAATGAAGTGAGAAGTTTTACATATCTCGAAAAGGGGCTTGACGGCCGAGTGGCTAGCGAAATCTAGAAGGAAAAACTTTCTACAATATCAATACACAAATATATTATTTACAATGACAATGAACTAAGATGAGCCCTATCTTTAAGATTATTATAGTGATATATTTAATTTACTGTTTTCTGTTCTTCTAGAAATAGCATGTTTTTCCCTCCAGATGTTTCTAAGATTAGGCACATCTGTTTAAAGTAAATATTTATCCAGTTATTAATACAGATAAACAAACGAAAAAAAAAAAAGTAACCAATTTCTTTATGTCTTTAGAATTTTAGGTTTTCATTCTTTAAAATAAGTTCATATTAAAAAAGAAGAGCTGGATTTTTATTGAATAAATTTATAGTATACAAATAAATTTTTTAAATGTACGTTGAAGAAGCTAATCTTATTATTTATATGCAGGTATATGTTAATCTTATTAATAAAAATTACTAATTATTCGATTATACGATTTTTTAACACTTGAAATAAAAATAATCGTTGAATAATCATGAAAAATGTTGAATATTTTAAAAAATATGTAAACGTAATCTTCTATTTTTAATGCACATTTATTAGATAACTTAAAATTCCTAACAGTGGTTGAGGTAAAAATCCTAGTTTAAAAAAATATAAATTTATATAAATTTCTCTTATAAATTCAGTTTTATATAAATTTCTTATAGTACTAATAAGCTCTATTTGAAAATATATATATATATATATATGACATTTATAAAACTGTTGGAAAATTACAAGTTAGATATTTTACGAATAAATATACATTGGAAATATACAGAAAGATAGGCTAATATTTTCTATTATTAAATTTGTATTCGTTATTTTTATTTATGCATAAATTCATTACTCATTATTTTATTAAACAAATCTTCAATATGGATGGCTTTTAATAAACACAAGGAATAAGAGTATTAAAAAAAATCTAGAACACATTTCTATTAAATTAAGGAGAAAGAACATGTGATATATATAAAAACTATTTTAATTAAAAACATAATTAAATTTTTAAAAAGTGAGCCCATATAATAAACAACAATTAAAGAAATTATTTTTGAAAATTCTTGTAGTATATAAGTAGTTAGTTGAAAATATTTATTGCTCTAACACAATTCTTTAAGACTAATCGATATCATAAGAATAATTGCATTGCATTACGAATACTTTACATCTGGTTACGTATTCGTAACCAAACGATTTAAAAATAAAAAAAAAATTTAATAACATTTTTAAATATTTAAAAATACTTTTTAATATTTTAATTACTTAAATTACAAAAATTAAATTTATAAAAAATAATATCATTGTCTTAAAATTAATAATTTAAGGAAAATAGTTTAAAAATTAAATCTGGAAACTATTAGTGATATTATGCTATAGAAAAATATTTTAAAAAATGTTAAATAAAATTTTAAATAATATATAAAAATATTTTTAAAATTAAAATTTTTTTAAAAATATTAAAAAATATTTTTTAGTATTTTAATTATTTGAGCTACAAAAATTAAATATATAAAAATTAAATCATTGACTTATAATTAATAATTTAAGAAAATAATTTTAAAATTTGATGTGGAAACTATTAGTTATATTATGCTATAGAAAACTATTTTAAAAATTGTTAAATAAAATTTTAAAAAAATATACCAAAATTTATTATAATATTTTTTTAATATTTTAATTATTTAAGCTATAAAAAATTAAATGTGGAAACAATTAGTAATATTTTGCTATAAAAAATATATTATACAATTTATAATGTTACAAATTTTAAATAAAAAAATAGTAATTTTGAAATCAAAAACCACATTTTTTACCGTCATTCGATTTGTAGTAATGAATTTCCACCTTGTTATTTTTAAAAATTTTTTTATCAGAAATTGCTTTGTAAATTACATAATAAATTAATTTCTGTTAAGAAAAAGAAAGTTGAACAAAAAATCAAAGCAGATTTACCAAAATAAGAACTATTCAACTTCGAAACATTATGTCTTCCAAAAAATTATCTAAAAACCCCATATTTATAGAATTATTATATATTGTTCTATCAATATATGACACGTAGGGAAAAACCTTTTTGATAAGAGATATTACGCAAAAAAAACTGAAACTATTGATTAGCGTTTTGCAACTTTATTATCTAATTTTGTATAAAGAAGCAACCTTTGAAACCATAGCAATGATACAAACACAATAATATCCGTAAAAAATGTTTACGTATATATATCGTCATACTTGTAATAGTTTTAGTACTGAGATCAAAAATGTAATGCACATTTTTTTTTCGGGAGGGGAGGGGGTTGAAGCGATGAAGTGCAAAAGATAATTAATACAGAAAATTTTAATTTGAGGAATAAAGGTGCTAGTTTTTATTTAAATTTTGAACAGTAAGTAATAATTAAGGCAAGATGACCGAGTTACTGGCTCTCGCTACCATAGATTTCGGTTCGAGTCACGGCGGTGCCATGGATATTTGTAGTAGTTCAGAATCCACTTTACACCGTAGATCCCTATCTAATATAACTGTAGAGCGTTGGGCATTCGATGTAGTACTGACAACCCTACTCTGTAAATGAAAACATCTCATGTATGGCCTGAATGGTCGAGTGGCTAGCGCTCTGGCACTCGATACCACAGGTTTTGGGTTCGAGACTCGCCAGTGCCATGGATGTTTGTAGTGGTTCGGAATCCACTTTAAGCCGTAGGTCCCGGTCTCATATGACTGTAGAGCGTCATGGAGCAAAAGTCAGACTTATACCTACGGGTGCTCCATCCCAACAGAAGTTGCTCCCTTTACCTTCAACCATGAGTCCATACGGGTTCGTGGGCTTGGTCTAGATTAGATATCTACCAAGTGGGATAAGTGACAACAACAACAAACATCTCATGATTCGGAATCTGCCAGTAGGCAGAGCCTTGTCCCACCATGAGGCTATTGCGCCATTGAAGCCTCTAGAAGAACTAATAATTAAAAAATTTTTTTGTTAACATATGAAGTATATGAGAAAGAACTAAAAAATCTAAATTGACAAAAAATTTTAAATAATTTTTCCTAAATTTTCAGAGCACTGTTTTTTTTTAAATAATTTGTAAACATATATATCGATCGCATAATTACATGAGAAAGTGAATAGCAGCTTTAAACTCTACCGTTATATTTTAACAAACAAAACAAAAAATTACCATGAAAACTATCTTTTAAATTTTTGAACAATAACGTAAAAAGTTTTATTTGATAATATAAGCGGATTATCATCACCATCATCATTAGTGGCGCAACAGCCCCATGGTGGGCCAAGCCCGTCTGCCTGCTGGTAGATTTCTGGACAGTAGATGTTTTCATTTTACGGAATAGGGTTGTCAGCACTACGCCCAACACTCTACATCCATAATAAATTGGGACCTACGATTTAAAGTGGATTCCGAACCACTGATACCACTATGGGCCACTGGAAATCCATGGCACCATCGGGACTCGAAAATGAAACCTGTGGCCCCAAGTACCAGAGATATGCAGATTATACAATATTTAAAAAAATATCAATCTAAAAATCTTTAGTGAAAATTAAGAAATATAATATATATATGAAATCGGCTAGGCTGATCTACAGATTACCTATAACAAATTGAAAATAATTTGTATTGAAAATAAAAGATGAAAATAAGACCAAAACACATAATAGCATTCTTAAAAACATAAAAATTATAGAATTTCCCTTTATATAAAATAAAGGAGAAGAAGTGATATCGGGAATTTTCCTTTTTCTTTTTTAATTTTCTTGTTTTCTTATCAACTATTTAATTCATCGATACGGTGTGTTCACCTGTTCAAATAAAAATCGATGATTTGAATATCAGCAGTTTGGAGTTTTTTTTTTTTAACTCAAACATCCTGTTTTTAAACTGTAGATTTTTATACAAAAATAACTCGGTTAATAAACATAATAAACTTAAATATGCATATGTATTTTTTATTTTATACTTAAAATTATGGATATGATAAATGAATTTATAATTTATTTTAATGTATTTATTAGGATATTCTTTTCACGAAAAATCTCATTTTCATTCTTTGAAATAACATTGTTTTTTTTTCTCTTCCGACGACATTTTACTACTTTGTCCAAAAAGTAATAACAATTTTCAATTTAAAATTCCCGGGGATTATGGAATTTCAATTTTTTTTTTTTTTTAGGTTGCTGGCACTGTCCTTGACATCTGCGTGAAATTGGACGTCAAAATATTCATTGGTGTTTGAGTTACGCTTGATTTGTGAGACGCTAAAAGCTGATTCCGGCGATTTTTGAAATGTCTGAATTCATTGAGCAAAGAACTTGCATTACATTTTGTTTGCAGAAACGTATAGAATGTTACAGAAGGCCTTCGGTAAGCATTCCTATAACGGAAAGAAATGTTTAGAAGTAGTATAAACAGTTCAAAGAAGGCAGAGAACGCGTTAAAGACGAAGAGCCCACTGGTCGACCACCAACCTCAACCGACGAAGCTCACGTAAAAAAAAATTAAAAAACATTGCTAATGAGGATGCATTATTGCAAAAAAAATTGCTAATGATGATGAATTTTCGAAAGGAACGGTTAATTCAATTTTGGACCTCAAACGCGTTCAAATCTCGATTGGTAAAGAAAACACTGAATGCGCCAGCTCACAATGCATTGATTCTTCGTGACTTTTTCGCCAAAAATGAAACCCATATATCATTCCACAACCACCATATTTACACCGTGCGACTTCTGGCTATTCCCTAAACTCAAAAGACCACTCCGGGGTCACCGTTTTGAATCGATTGAAGAGATTCAACGTGAATCGTCACGCGCTTTGAAGGCCATCCCTGCCGATGACTTTTTAGCATGCATTGAGGATCTAAAAAAAGTTGGCATAAGTGCATTGTGTCTGGAAGGGATTACTTTGAAAGGCGATGAAATAAGTTTGGAAGAATAAATAAAAGACTTTTGAAAAAAAGGTAATTGGTCTTACTTTTTGAGCACAGTAGTATAATTTATTTTAAGGTATTTATTACGATATTTTTTCCTTGAAAATTTCATTTTCCCTTTGAAATAACATTGTTTTTACTCTCTACAGACGGTTTCTTTTAAAAACGATTTTACATTATTTAATTTTATAATGCACGTGAAGGAAAATTTAAATAATATGTATAAAAAGACTCGTGATTAAAAATAAAATGTTTAAATAAGCCAATAAGAATAGTTAGTGAAATAAATTTAAACCACTAAGGAAAATGACAGTGGTTAAGGAAACAAAAACCCAAAAACATAACTTTATGGTTAAAAAAATGCACGTGTATAGTTAAATATATTCATTATCCGTTTATTTAGATCCACAGTTATTTTTTTTTATAAAGATCCACTGTTTAAAATCGTTTGTTTTGGTTTTTTTAAAAGCACAACACTACTGATATTCAAATCATTCTTTATTTGAACAGGTGTCACTTTATCAATGAATTAAATAGTTGATAAGATGGCAAGAAAATTAAAAGAAAATTTAAAAAAAAAAAAAAACATGATATCACTTCTTCTGCTTTATTTTATATAAAGGGATATTTTAATGTTGATAACGTTGAATTGAAATTATTCACTGTAAATATGATGTATAGCTTTGAAATAGATTCGTAACTGTCCCGAATGAATTAAGGGGAGGCTTGTTACACTGTTACACTTTGCACAACCAACTTGCTTGTTATACTTACACAACCGAAGAAAAATAATGCTTTTTTGAGGGTATTTCTGATATTAAATGACACCATTTGTGTTGCATGAACCAGATTTCGTGTACGAGTTCCGGGGGTGCCATGGATGTTTGTAGTGGCTCGGAATCCACTTTAAACTGTAGGTGTCGGTCTAATATCACTGTACAGCATTGGGAGTAAGGCTGAAAACCCTATCCTGTAAAAAGAAAACATATCCTGTCTTGAAATCCACCATGGGGCTGTTGCATCAATGAAGATTTTGATGTAAACTGCATAATTATTTTTTCTACGATTGTTGTTAACTATGATTGTGTTCATATACGATTATATTCAATAACTGCCGGATGGCCGAGAGGCTAGCGCGCTGGACCTCAGTACCACAGGCTTCGGGCTCGAATCCCAGCAGTGCCATAGATGTTTGTAATGCCTCGGAATCGATTTTAAACTGCAGGTCCCGCTCTAATAGGATCGTAGAGTGTTATGGCGTTAGTAGTACTCGCATCCGTAGCATATCTTCAAGCTACTCGTGTCCTCGTCGTAGTGCTAAAGGGTGAGTAGTGTTAAAAGAATAACAACGGTGCAACCCTTGATTATGGCATAAAGATTAACTATCTCTGTATTGCCAGCTGCATTAGAACAACAACATATTTAATAATAACCATATGTGTTTCATTTTCTATTTCAAGTAATTTTAAGGCTCATAGGAATAAAAGGTACTCTTTTTTTTTTTTTTTTTTTTTTTTTTTTTTTTTTTTGCCGTAGGGATATAAGAAAGAAAAATATTTTTGTCAGTTGGTTAGGGGGATCACTGATTGATGCGTATTTGCAAATGCTAAAAAAAAGTGGTGTAATTCTTAGTTTTTGACGATTAAATTATTTCAAATGTTTTTTTTTTTTTTTCAATTCCAAAATTTATAAAATATTTTGTATATTTTCCATAAAATTAAGCGTACAAAGAAAAGTATCAGTTAAAATTCAAAATTTTAAATGTTTTTTTAAAAACAGTGATAATTATTATAACAATTTTTTTTTTTTCATCAAAAATTATCATCAATTCGTAAAGATGAGATCAAATTGTAAAGAATTTTTCATTATATTCCCAAACACAAAGTTACAAAAATCGGTTAACTAAAAAAAAAAAAAATATTTTTATTTCAAAGTTTATAATTTATTTATCAATATTTCATATTTATTACATAGAGTTTCAAAAATACAAAATTATTGTTTGTTTTTATAAATAATAAATTTTCCAGTTTATGATAAAGATGTAAAATTATCCTTAGATAAGATATTTAAAAAATAAATAAAACGCCAGATATTACGGTAGATAAAAACATCTGTTTGCGTTAGAAAATTAATTTTAAGTTCTAATGCACTATCGATATTAAAAAACTTCAAATATGTGATTTTACATTACTCTATCGTGTGAACACAAGTTTTTAAACTTTACATTTCACCCAATTTTCATTGGTTCTTAATCTCCTAATTCTCTCTAACCTTCTAATTATCAATTATCATCATCCTCATCATCAATGTCATAGTTTTTCAGCAAAGTTAAAATACTATTAATAGTTCTTCATTTTTAAATATCACAATAGTAACAATTTGATTTATTTTTTATACGAGCAATGCAGTCAATATTTTTAAATCCAAAATTTGAGTATTCAGAAATATTATTATTATGTATTAGTTGAAATTGATAGGTTGCATAAAATGTAATTAATTTCTAACAGTAAAAATCTTCTTTTGTCTGACGTAAAATTAAAATCTCCTCTCTAGGTTTTAAGCAAATTAAAGTTTGATTTTTGATTTAAAAAGTAAAAAAAAAAAAAAAAAAAAACCGGCAACACGAATATATATATATTTTGTTAATATTGAATTATCTTGATTTTTCTTATATAGGAGTTTATTTTTAGATTTAAAATTGGGAATATCTTAACGAAAGTGATTACTTAGTAGTAATTAAATTTGTTTGTATTAAAAAATTTCCCCATAATAAATATATTCAATTTTTTCATTTATTTAAGATGAATAATTAATACTCGTAAGAAATATGTCGCTTTCGTTGGATTGAGAATCTTTCTCTATTGGAATAGCACTTGCTTGTGTTATTTTATTTTTAACAAATAATGCTTATACTAAAATAATAAGCATTTGAATATTTGGTTTGGTTTGTTGCTCTACGGTCATTTTGTGTACACTTTAGGGTAATTAAACCGGGACCTACAATTTAACGAGGATTCCGAACCACTCACCAACATCCATGCCACCGTCAGGATATGAGCATTTGAAGAAAAGTTTTTTAATTTATTTCAATATCATTCAAATTTAAACGTATAAAAATTATGATTATAATTATGAGTAAAATTTAATCCAAGATTAGTTGAACAAAATTTGTTTTATATTTTCAATATCAAATTACAATTTATTGAAGAACATAAGTTTCTCCATTTCTTACATAAATTTTGTAGCCTAATGTATACTTTTTTTTTTTTTTGCATTTTTTTTAAAAATTAAGGTTTACTTGATTTGATTTTCAATTGTGCGTTAAATAAATGAACGTTTTGCACTTCTTACAAAAGAGTACAGTTCAATTGCAAAAACGGAGTTGGAGCTGAAAAATAAAAACTATACATAGAAAACTTTTACCAGTTTTATGTGTGTTTACTAATTTTTTTTTGTTACTCTCCCAGAAATAAATAAAATTTGTTTGTATTAAAGTTATTGTGACAACAGTCTATTTTGCACGCAGTTGGGTTGCGGCCATTTTTTTTTTTATGTGGGTTGGAAGATATCATGTACTAGAAAATCCTAAGACAACAAATTATCATTTGTCTGAGAGAAAGATTATTCTTGGAGAACTGTTTTATTTAACAGTTTAGTATCCATACTGCCATTATAAGCTTCCTAGAACTAAATTTGTTAATATCTTGGCTTAATTCAAAGACTTAATTGGATTAAAAGACTTGGCTTAATTTAAGAATACTAATAAGGCATCGACCATTTCGTCACAAAAAAGAAAATTAGTTAGATATTAGAAATATATAAATTTCATGTTTTAAATTAAATTGTTGTTGTTGTTGTTTCTTAACCCACTTGGATCGATAGCAACATCTGGACCAAGTCCAAGAACCAGTGTGTTCTCATGGAAGGAATGGGAGGGCAGCTTTTGTTGTGATGGAGCGCCCATAGGTAGTAGTCTGGCTTGACACCGTATCGCTAAAGGAAGGCAATGCTTTCCGGGAGGACTTTTAGGGAGAACTACCCTAAAAAAACAGTTTAAGCATACCCTTTTCTTTTTCACAAGCATCTACGTAACAAGTCTAAATAACACGTCAGCCATCCTTAGTAACCTTTAACTTTTTTTAGCCACGCTAGAGCTAAATCGTAAAATTCTGGTTACTATCTGAAATATGAATTGGAGGATCTTTCCTGTTTAATCTATAAACATTCTGTGAAATATGTTTAAAATATAAAAAAAAAGCTTGAATTTCTTTTTAATTCATTTTACAAATATTTCAATACCAATGAAATCTATTTGTTTCTAGTTCCTTGAATTTAAATATTTATTTGTAATACTTATTCAAAGATGTTTAGCAACGAGTTATATATCTTTAGCAGGAAAACTTTCAAGACAGTTGAACTTCCTGTAACAATATCCAAATTTTCCAAGGTTTTAACCCGTTTCAAGTTACAGTGTATCCCTAATTGGCCTCTTCTAATCTATTTTTTGTTTCAAACGGACGCATTTTCATTAATATTTCATTCCATTATACAGTAACAAATTCAGAGTTCAAAAATAGTATGTGTCCTGCATATTATATTTCAATATTTAGCTGATTAGGCTCCAATTAATTAATTTCTATTGAACATTTACAAATTGTTTATCATTACGTGTGCAATAACTACATAACTTAAGACATGGAAATTTATATATTTCTCTTTATTTATTTTTGTCGAAATGGTCAATTCTTATTTGTATTCTTAAATAGTTGAAACTTTTATTAGATGATAATAAATTTTTATTTATTATCAATCATCTTTTTATAAATACTTTTAACTATCTTTCACTACTATCGTCGTCGGAGCCTGATGGCTAGCGCTCTGGCGCTCGGTCGCACAGGTTTCGGGTTCGAGTCCCGGCGGTGCCATGGAAGTTGTAGTGGTTCGTAATCCGCTTTAATCGTAAGTCCCGGTCTAACATGACCGTAGAGCTTTGCGGAGATGTAATTACTTCGCGTCTGTAGCTTATCTTCAAACTACACGCACCTCCTGGGTAGTGCTAAGTGAGTAATGTCGGTGCAACGCATGCCTTAAGGCATCGAAGACAACTGTTTGCCAGCTGCATTAGAACAAAACAAAATGTCCGCCAACTTGTTCGAATATAAAAATAGAGAATTTTGAAGATTTTTCGTTCGAGAGTATAAACATTCTAAAAATCAAATTTCAATATTTTTTAGGATTTGCTGATTCTAACTTATTTATAACATACGTTTTTAAATCGAGTCTACGATTTCTTCAAATAAATTTTGAAATTTTTACTGCCCTGGGATAGTGCTGGAATCAACAGAAAACGAGGAAATTTCTACAGACTTCCAAACAAAATGGTACATGACATTGTGCACAAAAAAAATTATGTTAAAAGAAAAAAATTATCATGTCAAAAAAGTCGCGTAGTTGATTACCTTACGGTAAACAGAACTAATTAGTATTCATTCCGTAACTCGAAAAAAAAAAAAATAGAAAACCCACTTTAAAAAAAGTAAGTTGCAAATTAAAAATCAGTTATCTCGTCTGCATTGAAGAGAATCAAATGCACAAACACAACATCTTCAAGGCCGTTTCGCGTGATTACCAGGATTAAAGTGCTAGCGGCTTTATTTTTATTTTTACTCATCCTGCTCCTATGTTTACACGATCTTATCATTGGGAATCTGATCACGATGTTGATTTTCTGTGTTAGTAAACAATGTCCGTCATATGCGAAGGAGTGTTCAATCGGAATCAGTAATTGGGAAAAGTACCTCGCAGATAACAATAATGTTACAGCAAAACGGCAATAATTTATTTGTCAAAAAAAATTGAATGCTGAATGAATAAATATTTTAAAGTATAAATTATTATTTGTTAGAAACGTGAATAAAATCGTTACAGTAAATCTCAAGTTGTTTAAATGTGCAGCTTTTTATATGCAGACAATAAATTACCATTTATTCTTACTTAAGGATTAAATCGGGATTGCACTTTCATGTGGCCTATCACCCCATATGCTCATTTTACTTTAAAAATATAATTGATAGTTGTTTTTGAAAGATTCACATTTTGACGAAATATTAAAACAATTAACTTTTATATCAGACAATAAATTGCCATTTATTATTACTTAAGAATTAAATCAGCCTCGCACGGCTATGTTCATTTACTTTAAAAATATAATTGATAATTTTTTTTTAAAGATTCACATTTAGATGAAATATTAAAGCAGGTAACATCATCCAATTATAGTTTAATAAAAAAGATAATTATTTAAATACAGATTATGTTATCATCCATTGGTTTGAATATTGTCTACACCATTAAAATTCTTTGCTTTAATATGTGGTTGGAAAATAAACAATAGATAGAAGACGATATTTTTACATTTTCAAAGGGAAACTTTTATTCGATTATTAAAAATGGATATGAAAAGCATGGTTTTAATATTTCTGGAAGTAAAATAAGTGACATAATTTATAAAAAAGTGAAGGAGCGTCTAAGTTTAGATTTGACTGGGTATAAGGTAAAAACGCATAACCAAGAAAGGTATGTATAAGGTATTGAAAGGTATTGTATACACACATCTTATTATATCTAAAGTTGCATATTCTGATTTAAATCAATGCATTACGTACCAGTTTGTACACATGAGATTATCTCTCAATATATATGTGTCTGTCGAACTATCTCTATCCATTTTGATTATATATAAGTCTATCGAACTATCTCTATCCATTTAGACTGTATATGAGTCTATCTCTATTAGTCAATTTATCTTATATCTTACACAATATAAATTTTTCTCGTCATTTGAAAATGTGCATGCAATTGGGTTACAGGAAGCTAGATCAAATCGAAGAAGTACTCAAAATCACACATAGATGATGTTGGCAGGAATGGATGAAGATTCATGGCACACAATATCAAGAAGATAGTAGTCAGTCTACTTAAAGAGAAGATCGAATGTGAACATCAGGTGACTGTCCAACACAATATATATCTTTATCAACGATCCAATGTAATGCATAAGAGGGATACCACCGATTACAAGAACCATTGATAGGCAACTCAGAAAATAAGGTTTCACCTCTACCCTTCAGTTTTGTCAATTATTCCGAATAAATGCGTTTGCAGTGGTGCTGGATTCATAAATCCATTGACTAAAGTAGAAGTGTTTTCAGTGATGAGTCCTGTTTCGAACTCAACTCGAATGACAAGGAAGACATGTTTGGGTCGTCCAGGAGATATTGACGGTGAGATATTAACCAGACTGTCGATTGCCATACGGCCCAACAATAGAAAATTACGTTTTTGTGGTGTCATTTCATTCCACAGACTTTTTGGTTCAACCACACTTCTTTGGATCCTATCCTTGGCACACTTGCAATAAGGAGATATGTTGACAATATTCTATTGGTCTCCCTTTCATGATGCCCGAGCTTACATTTCAATTGTAATAATAGAGAGTTTTTGCATACCGTATTTTGGACGTCCGTTAGCTTTTTCTCCCTAGCGCGCATGCTTATAGCAGATTGCGCATGCGTATCTGTAATAATGTTTCCTATGAGCATGCGCGCTAGGGAGAAAAGCTAACGGATGTCCAAAATACGGTATGCAAAAACTCTCTAATATCTGGCTACACAAGGTAATAGTTTCTAATGATTGATTTTTCACAAAGATTAACTGTCTCTGTATTGCCAGCTGCATTAAAACAATAATTTCCTGTGAAATATGCTAGGATTTTACAAAAAACAAGTTATATATGTTAATCAAATTTGTAAAAAAATATCAAAAATTAATTCTATTTTAGGTTTTTATTCATTTTTTTTTGTTGCTGTTTTTAATACTTTGAACTGACATCATTAACTTACTAAATGTATTAACTATTACATATGACTGAATTTCAAACATTTGCTTCCTCAATATATTAGACATTTAATGCTGAAAACGAAAAGTAACTAAAGATAATTGATACTTAAAAGTTATTACGACTTTTTTTGTTTTTTATTAGAACAGGATGTGATAAAACACATGACTTGATCGACAACGCCTGTCACGCGGTAAATGAGGGAGTCTTGGGGTAGACTCAACAGGAAACATGTGATTATGAAATGCCGACGATCAACAATCGAATATTCTTCAAGAAAAATACAGGTTCTTCCAAGTGCATTTAACTCTAATGTGGCAATGTACTGGATGATTGTTTTTTCAAAAAGCTCCCATCTGTCCTTTTTCGTATGCAAATGGATTTGCGTCATAAACCTTGAATTCTGAGATTAGAAATAATTAAAAATATTTGGATACTTACAGAATCCAAATATATTTATTAGATAATCTTTATGGTTTACCCAAAACAAGGCTTAAATTAAAAGTACATTTTGATAAATTTGCTGTATGTTTCTATTGTAAACAAACAGCATCATTTAAATTTTTTATAAAATTATCACAACAAATCAAATATCTAAATATATATACTACTTCTGCATATATATGAGAGCTCACTGACCTTCTCCTAAACGGATGGAAAGATTTTGATGAAATTTTTTGCGTGTGTGTTTGAGAAAGGGCCCCGGGATGGTTTAGATCAGGGGTCTCCAAACTTTCCGGCCTTAGGGCCATACTGTTTACTCCAGTAAGTACCAAGGGCCAAAACTGTTTTAATTTTTCTGCCATTATCTATAATTTCTAGACCAGTCGCCGAGTACGCGCTCTGAGCGAGCATACGCTTGCTCACTACAAACTACTGTCAGTGAAAAATCCCAATTACGTAAATCTCATTAGTATTTTTTTGCAAGTGGATACCCTGGGATTCATTTCAATTATTTGTTAGTTGTTACGCATAAGTTAAATTTTCTGTGTATTATGCTTGTCATTAAGCTTTACCTAGCAAGTCAATAAAAGCGAGTTATTATCTTTCTGTGTTTTTTATCCAACTTATTACAGCAACAATAAGCTATTTGCTGTCGCGGGCCGGATTGATGACACTGGCGGGCCGTAGTTTGGAGACCCCTGGTTTAGATAATACACTATTTTATACACTAAGGTAGGTGGCGCTGCAATCGATATAATTCTTATGTACGTGTGTTTGTCACTGAAGTCCTCCTAAACGGCTAGACTGATTTTGATGAAATTTTTTGTGCGTGTTTGACAAAAGATTGTGAATGTTTTTATGATATCCCCTTTGTTGTAAGTCGCCCCCAGATGGTTCTGCAGTATATCAACTTCTGTGTCTTTCAACCAATTGCTATAAAAATTGATAGTAATATGTATTCGAGTATGGAAAATAGGTTCGCGCTATCCACTTTATTGTTACTTGCCACCAGAGAGTGCTGCAGCATTTCATCTTATATGCCGTTCAAACAAAATCCATGAAAATGAGTATGCACATTTATTGGAACATGGAGAATAGATTCACGATATGTAATTTTCTACGATGCATTTTTTTTTTTTTTGGTAGGACAACGTATGCCGGATTCTTCTTTTAAGTACATAAAAAGAGTAGCGCTTTTAAAACTAAACTAATTGTTTCAATAAATTTCAAATTACATTTTTGAAAATTATAAACACATTACAAGGTTTTGTTTGTCGCTCTACGGTCATTTTGTACACACTTTATTCTAATTAGACCAGGAGCTATAGTTTAACGTGGATCCCGAACCACTCACAAACATCCATGCCACTGCCAGGATTTGAACCTGAAGCCTGTTGTACCAAAAAGTCCAGAGTGCTAGCCAATCGGCCATCAAGCCGCAAACACATTAATAAGCAATTTATCATTTCTATAGAGCTACCTAAATAATTATTTGTCTTACAAATGTAACCAAAGTAATTCATTATTGCATTGAAAGGAAAAAAATAAAATAAGAGAAAAGCGCAGTATTATATAATTATCATGTTGTTGTTTTCGTTTTAGTATTTTTCAAATTATTGGCGCAATGCCGTCTGCATTTATAAGTCTTTAATTATCTGTGTCATCATTACGACTGATACAGATAATTAGGTAATCAGAAAGCAATATTTGTTTATTCTTATTATCGTAATATTATCATTTTATGTAAAAGAGAATATGTTTATCATCGATAGCGTGACCTTGGGACACTTAGGACTAAGCTGTGTGTATCTGTAAAAAAGTTTCATAAAATGTATATCAAGTTAATTGAGCACTTAAGTCTTGTATATCTGATTTTCAGAGAACTTCCACTTTGTTAGTTTTATGCTTTTATAGTTTATATATAATGACTATTTTATGAGAAAGAAAAATAATACAGATTTTAAAAATATAGTTGTTTATATTATCATAAATAAAAAGTAATGTTCGATAAAATTCTTCTGCAATAAAATTTTTTATGTTGTACCATTCGAAGAATTTTATGAATTTACTTTATTAATGTATTAATTATTTATTGTAAAAAATGAAAAATAATTATTTTTACACAAATTTCTGTAATAATAAGACACAAAGCTTTATTCTTGTGTAATAATTTCAAAATCATCATCATTAAAAATATTCCGTAATTATAACAAGGAAAAAGCAAATGATTTTAATTGAAAATAATAGATTGCAATAAATTGAAAATAAATACATAAAATTGAAAATAAATGGCAGTACTTATGAATTAAAAGATTTAATAATTTTTAAAAACATAATAGGTCTTTTAAATTACTAAAATCTTTCAATTAAAAAGATTGAGATTTGGTTTCGATAATTATAAAAAAGACGGATTTCCCATAATCTTTTTGAGAAAATAATTAACAATCAAATAAATAATTTAGAATTAATTAAAAACATTTAAAATTAGAAACATTTTTATTTAATTTAGAAATTTAAAATAATTAGTATTAATAACATTCAAATATTTAGTGTATTTCACAATCATTATTAAAAATATTCCGTCATTCTAATAAGCAAAAGACAAATTTTATTTGAAAATAATAGGCTGCAATAAATTGAAAATAATTGCATAAAATTACAAATTCATAGTAATACATATGAATGAAAAGATTTGGTAATTTTTAAGAGACATAGTAAGTCTTGTAAATTATTAAAATTTTTGAATTAAAAAGATTGAGATTTGTCTGATAATTATAAAAGACGGAATTTCCATAATCTTTTTTAGATAAAATATTGTTAATATTCATAAAAAAACAGCATTTCACATAACATAACAAAGTTGCCTGTTGTGCTTATAAAAAATACGATTTTAATAAATTCAAAAGGCAAATGGTTCTGAAGATAATGCAAAAAATATAATTAAAGCCGCAGAGCGGCGTACTTGCCAGTGTGTAGGAGGTAGCACGATTACAAGTACTACATCTTTTTAAAAATTCAATAAATTCTATGCGTGCATGGCTCAAATGCTTTAAAAATGGCAACTGTTTTTCTACTATGCTTTCAACCAGTTGACCCATATATAATCCAAATTACGATATTTAATTTGATTACAATATTAATCCGACTTTCTATTGTTGTAATATTAGCAAGTGAATTAATTTTAAAATTTACATTAGCATGGCTGCTTTCAATATCGTTTACCAATGCTCAATAAAAAATCATCGTTCAAAAATCATATGATTTAATTATCTGCGAAATATATAGAATTTCTTGCACTCAGCTCAAAAGCACTAATTACCTAATTGAACACACAGTGCATCTGATATTGCTAAGTTGAGTGTCCTTTAAACTCTGGTCAATTGAACTCCACACTGCTATCTTAGGTCATGCATGGTGTAATTATATATATATATATATATATATATAAATATATATATATATATATATAGCCAGTTCGCTAGTACTTGCATCATATTTATCTTCAGAGATCACAACAGGGCAGACAGGGGAAAAAGAATGTATTCTTGACCTTGGTTTTTTTGAGTTTCGCATTGACGTCAAACGTCCCTACCCGCAGACCATAAGGCGTTGATTCTTTTTTCGCTTTTAACCTCAAGGGGGTGATTGAAATTTAGCAATGGAATATTCGTTGACCACAATTATTTTCGAGTAGCTTCTTTTTTTTTATATTTGGTAGAATTTTCTTTAATCTAAGGTCACCATCTCATAATAGGTGGGTACAAACAAGTAAATCGACTTTTCTTTTTAGATTCGCTGTTTATTTTAGGTTGCTTTTCTCTAAAAACCTGAAATAAAATCTATTGGTAAGGGTTTTGATACTTTAGTAGCTTGTTACCTTAGTTGTATGTGTACTTGGAACCTAGCGATACCTTAGTTATAGTGTTTTTAAGTAATACAATATACAAATAAGGCAAAAAAAAATTTTAAGTAGATAAAAATGTTTACCTATATTTGGTTTGTATATTAAAATAATTAAATTTTACAAAGTATTTAATCAGAATTTTTGACAATTTTAGTAAATAACTAAAAACATATCAAAAGCATCAAGTTACATTTTTTTATAAAATTAAAAATTTGAAACGAATAAAAAATAATAAATTAAATCGAAATCAAACAATACATAATTTATTGTATAAACATTTTAATTAAAAATTATTGCATTAATATCTGCTATAATTTACTCCATCAAAACTATTGTTGCAAAATTAATTTGTATATCTTAAGAGGACACCTATGTAAAATAATTTTATAGTTTTAATAAAAAAATTCCAATTAAAATTTAAACTAAACATTAGGTTTATATCATTGGGTAAAGCATGTATTCAAATGATTAAAATAAAATTACTATTTGTACAAGTTTATTCATGGATGTTTGTAGTGGTTCGGAATCCATTTTAAACCGCAGGTCCCGGTCTAATAGGATCGTAGAGCATTGCGGGGGCATTTTTACTTCGCGTCCGTGGCTTATCTTCAAGCTACACGTGCCCCCTGGGTAATGCAAAGTGAGTAACATTTGTGCAGCGATTCCCTTAAGGCATCCAAGACCAAGCTGTCTAAGTGATTGCCAGCTGCATTAGAAAAAAATATTTCAGTTATTTTACAATTCATAGGAACACATTTTCAAGTTAAGTGAAATGAATACTTCATTTACCAATCACAAGTAATTAGAAAAAAAAAAATGAAAATAATATGAAAATTAAAAATATTACATTTAATGAATATCGAAGTTGAAGAACAATCTTGTGCGTTGCCATTTAACTTCTAGAATCTTTTTTCAATATTAGGATATTTATTGAAATATCACATGTAGAGCAAAAAGAAATGCCATAAAACCTCTCAATTTATGAAATATTTTGGCGACCAAGTAATTGATGGACTATTCATAAATAAATCAGTTTTGTATATCTTTACATAGACATGAATTCCTCTCATTAAATCTCTTAGTTTGGGAACATTATTTAAGTAAACGTATTCGAAGAATCAGATTTTGAAATTTTTTAAGGGGGGGAAGGCGTACAGTATAAAAATTATAAACGTAAAAATTTCCTTTCGTTTAAATGCATTTTATAAATAGTTAAAATGTAACTTTTCAGGAAAGTTAAAAACTTCATTTTCAAGACAGCTTCAATAATGTACTGGAATATATACTAGTAGAACTGGAAATTAATTCTCTAATTTGCGCTGTTATATAAATTTAAAATTGTGCGCTTTAGAAGCCCAATGCAACTTATAAAGACATTCTTCTTCTTCATCGGTGTAACAGGCCCATGGTGGGGCCAAGGCCGTCTGCCTACTTGGCAGATTTCGAGACATGCGATGTTATCTTTTTAAGGGGTAGGTTTGTCCGCACAATGCTCTACAGTCATATCAGATCATGTTCTACGGTTTAAAGTTTATTCCGGAACATCCATCAGGTAACAGCCATCAGACCTTACAATCAGCCATCAGACCTTTATATAATCCTGCATTCATAAAATGAATTCAGTACAAGAAATATAAGGATAAATACTTTTAACAATTTTAGAATTTATATTTGGAAAGAATTAAATATTTCTACTAATTAGAATCTGCTTTTTTAAAAAAAATAAAATAAATAAAACAAACGTCTATTTAATGAGACATAAAAATACAAAACTCAGGTAAAAGAAATTTGAAGTAGATTGCTGATTATGTTGAAAATTCACTTTTTACAGTGAATTTTTGTTAATGACTAAAAGAATGTAATTGTCAATATTTTTTTCTTTCAAAAGCCTAAATATCTTTAAAATGTGAACAATAAAAAGAACATGCATATTTTAAAGTTTTTATGAAGGTTGTGAGATTTTAAATAATTCTTTAAAAAATTCGTAAAAATTCATATTTTATGCATTGTTTTTCATTCATATTAAATTTTGAAGTTTTTATCTAATATATAAAATTCTCGTGTCACAGTGTTTGTTGCCAAACTCCTCTGAAACGGCTTGACCGATTCTTATGCGAATTATCTGCGAATCGGTCGTAATCTATTTTTTAAATCCCTAAGTGATAAGGATGGTCCCCCTAAATATTTTTAAAATTTCTTTCGTAAAACAATGTAGTGTTTTTTTTAATTTCTTGTCATGACATTACAGCACGTGTGCTTAAACAAAAATTAAAGTCTTTAATCGGCTTCATTTTTTTTACTTTTATTTAATTAAGTGATCTTATATAAATCAACACGTGTTGTGAACTCGCGCCAACAACGGCCGTTGCTTTACCTGTATATATTATACGCAACGTTTTTGTGGGAATAGTTTTAATTTAAAAGAGAAATATCTACGTGTTAAATAAATATACATGTTTTATCATTGTTAAAGGTGTCAAATAATAAGAGAACGAATACTGTTATATTTGCACGTGTAACGTGTTAATGTCTTAAGTTAATGTTTTGTTAAGTTATATTCTTTGTACGTGTAGCATTAAATTATATTTACAAGTATAGCGTGTGTTAATGTTTAGTTAAGCAAAATTGGCAACTTTATTATTGTTCTAAGAAAAATAAAGATGGCTGTTATTGCGTTTTAACTTACAGGTGTAATTGTGTTGTAATTTTCTTTATTGTGGCGAATCTGGGATTCCAGTAAAGTAAGTGCTATTTGCAATTCGAAAGCATAAGATTATCGGAAGCAGAAACATATAACGACAAACTATTTGGCGGCACTCTGTTACTCCTTTCAGGTGATTTCAGGCAAACACTTCCTGCCATTCAACATTCAACGTACGCTGATGAGATCAACGCTTGCTTAAAATCATCGTCACTGTGGCGTAATGTTGAATGACAACTAAAAAGTAAACATGCGCTTTCAAATGCTTCAAGATCCATTCGCTGAAACATTCTCAAAGCAATTGTTAGATAATGGCGATGGAAAAACTGCTGTAAATGAAAATACTGGATGCATAAAATTTCTGATAGATTTCTGCACAATCATCGACTCGCAAAATAATCTCATCGACCACATATTTCCCGATGTATGCACACAATTAAAAATCTTGATTGGTTGGCAGAAAGAGCAATTTTGGCAGCAAAAATGTGGACGTCAATGGTTTAAATTCCAAGATACAACAGTTGTTGCCAGGGACTTGGTGTCATACAAATCTATCGATACAGTTTGCGATACCAATGAAGCTGTAAATTATCCAATTGAGTTTTTGAATTCATTGGATTTGCCAGGCATGCCACCGCATCATTTACAATTAAAGGTTGGATCTGCGGTTATTTTGATTCGTAATTTGAACCCACCACGGCTGTGCAATGGAATACGATTAGTCATTAAAAAATTAATGAAAAACGTTATCGAAGCCAGCATTTTGAATGGCAAGTTCGAGGCGAAAATATATTGCTGTCACGAATCCATATGATTCCCACAGATGTGCCAATTGAATTCAAACGTATTCAATTTCCAATTAGATTGGCATTCGCAATGACAATCAATAAGTCGCAAGGCCAAACGATGTCTGTTTGTGGCTTAGATTTGGGCACACCATGTTTTCCACGGACAACTATACGTGGCACGTTCGCGTGTCGGTAAACCATCCAGTTTGTTTGTATTGGCTAAAGACGGACGAACCAAAAATATCGTACACTCCATTGCACTTAGAGATTGATGTTGATTATTTTTTAATTGCCATAATTAGTAGTAAATATGTAAATAACTATTTTTGATGTATATACAGCTATTATATAATGTAATTTAAAATATATTTATTAATTTAATAAACTATAAAGGATGAAATAAATAAATGGTTAGTGTATTATCATTTTATACGCCGTCATTGTCTGCAACGTTCCAACTCTTCCACATTCCGTTCACATTTCCACACACTTATAGTAAGTTAGTTTTTTTTTTTTATTTAACTAAAAAATATTTTATAGAAATGTATATGGCAAAACAACATTTGCCGGGTCAACTAGTTTTTGTATAAAATTAGATTGCTTTTTCTGCAATATCATCAAAAAATTTCTCTCCTTTTCGTATTTTGAGTTCAACTTAAATAACGTTCATTTTTCTTACCCTTAAATTTATGGGTGTTATTTTGCGAATCTGGGTTTTTCGTTTTCTTATCCACTTTCAATTTTGAGTTTTTCGTTTGAAATCTGTAATTTTTAAAAAAATATCTTCACATGTTTTTGTAAATTTTTGTCACGTGATTTTTTTGTAATTTCCTTCACGTGCTTTATTTAAAAAAAAATTTCACAAGTTTTTTTTTTTTTCATTTGTTCCTCGATAAATAAATTATTTTAATAATTAATATAATTTATATTAATATTAAAATAAATATATTTTTATACATAATATCAATTTACTTAATTTTAATGAAAAATTTACTTTTTTATACATAATAATTATTTAATTTTTTTTTTTTTTTTTTTTTTTGCATTAGCTAAAAATTAAATAATGTAAAAGTGTTTTTAAAAGATCGTCTGGTGAAAGCAAAGACAATTTTATTTCAAAGAGAAAATGAGATTCTTCGAGAAAAGAAAATCGTTTGGAATTCTTTTATTTTTATTTTTTTAAAAATTGCTTTTATGCGTTTTTGTTCTTGCATTAAATTTTAAATTTTATGGGTAACATGCATATCGCCACAGCCGATTACAATTTAATATTATTATTATTTTCTTTCTTGTTGTATAGCTCTGCTTAATTAAAACTCTCGAGAAAATATTATTTTTTTATTACGCAGTACGCTAGAACGCATGTCAATGATTAAACCATCTGTTTCTAAACAATTTAATATTATCCTTTCATACTTTTAATTTATTTAAGAAATGAAAATCGTTTAGAATTCTTTTTATTTTTATTTTTTGTAGATTACAATTATGCGGTTTGTTTTTACATTAAATTTTAAATTTTATGGGTAACCTGTATACCGGTCCAGCCGATCATAATTTATTATTATTTTTTTTTTTGTTCTATAGCTCAATTTATTTAAAACTCTCTACTTATAGAAAATTCTAAAAATGATTCTTAGCTAATTTATCACTTATTATTATTTTTTTTTTACGCAGTACGCCAAAACGCATCTCACGGGATAAACCATCTGTTTCTAAACATTTTAAAAGTATTTAAAGCAACAATTCTAAACAATATTTTAAATAAAAATTAAAGCAAATAAAAAAATAATTTCTTTGCGATTAGAAAATATAATTTTACTAAAATGGTCGTAGAGAATCAAAAGATTCTTAATCAAGCCTCTCCAAGTACTTAAGCAAATGGAGGCCATTACTCATTGATAAACAAATGCACTGCGTCTTTAAAAATCCTAAATAACTTAAAAAGTTTATTCAAAAGAACACTTTGGCAAGAGAGTGAAGTTCAGTTCCAAAGTGCAAATGTTACTTATAATGTCTGCGGACAGAAAAATATGAACATTTTCTACCCTTTGTATCAAATTGTTTTTCATCTTTTTTTAAAAAATTCCGAAAAATCGTTCGATTATCTTATCATTATCATGATAAGGTGGAAAAATTACGTTGCAAGCTTCGATGAATGGTGGTTTTAAAGTCGAAGTAGTTTCACGTGCGACATTTATTGTTATCCTACGGATGCACCTGATATTTTTTTCAAGGTAATTAAAAACCCGAGATAAAATGTGACATCCATAACAAAAAAGCTGCAAGTACTACTGTGCCCAAAAAGTTAGACCAATTTTTTTTCAAAAACTCTTTATTTATTCTTCCATATTTATTTCATCACCTTCAAAATAATCCCCTCCGGACACAATGCACTTATGCTAACGTTCTTTTCCAATCCTCAATGGATGCTAAAAAGTCATTGGCCGGGATGGCCTTCAAAGCGCGCTCCGATTCACGTTGAATCTCTTCAATCGATTCAAAATGGTGTCCCCGGAATGGCCTTTTTGAATTTAGGGAATAGCCAAAAGTCGCACGGAGCTAAATCAGGTCAATACGATGGTTGTGGAACGATATGGGTTTCATTTTTAGCGAAACAATCACGAAGAATCAATGCAGTGTGAGATGGCGCATTATCGTGATGCAAAAACCAAGAGTCTCTCCATAATTCGCGAATCCTTTTTGCGAATACCTTCACGCAAACGACGCATAACACTCAAATAATATTACTTGGTGACAGTTTGGCCAGGCGGAAAGAATTCATAATGCACCACACCACGGTAATCGAGGAAAACAGTCAATATAACCTTGATTTTTGAGCGACTTTGGCGTGCTCTTTTCGGTCTAGCTTTACCTTTGTCACGATATTCGCTCGATTGATCGGTTGTTTCCGGTAGTAAGCAAAAATCCAAGTCTCATCTTCAGTTATGATACATTTCAACTTGTCCTGATAGTCAGAAAGCATTGTTTCACTCACTTTAACTCGACGATGTTTTTCCAAAAAAATTCAGTGTTTTCGGTACCAATCGAGATTTGTCGGGTTTGAGTCCCGGCGGTGATCTTTTAAAATGGAATTGATGGCTGATTCCAACATCATCTGATCTCTAATTGTAAAACAGGCTTCAGGTTTAAATCCCGGCAGTGGATGGATGTTTTTGAAGTGGTTCGGAATCCACCTGTAAACTTTCTTTCCGATATGGTTTGCCCACTGAATGCTTTCTGCAAGATTCTAGAGTTTTCGACAATATTCAAACCAAACAAAATTGAATGCAATTTGAGGCTCAAAACAGACATTTTTAAATGGCCGAAATCACTTTTAGCGTCTCACAAAACCAATCATCAACTCAAACACTAATGAATATTTTGACGTTTCACACAGTTCTTTAATGACAGTGCCAGCAACCTTAAAAAAAATTGAAATTCCTTATGGCCGGGAAATTTAAATTGAAAATTGGTTTTACCTTTTGCTAAACATTTGTTAATTTATAATCCTTGATAAATTCACGGTTAATCTTAAATGCAATCTATTTTTTATGGAACTTATTTAAATATCACCCCTCATAAAAAATAATTTTTGATACAATGGCTTTCTTTAATGTCTTGAAACACGCATAATTAAATAAAAATAATCATTGATGAATATAATTTGAAATAGCCAGATGAAACTAAGAGAACAAATTTATCATTCAAATATCTTAATATTTTTGCTGTTAAATAAATTATTAACAAATTGAAAAATAAAATAGTAATATTAGTTTTTAAGCGAATATAAAATAAATATTAACAAAATAATAAAATTATTTTTTTGCACAGATTTGGGCAATAAATATTGTCATTTGTTCTTTTATAGATAGAGTTTAGAAATTGAATAGGTTGAAAAATATTTTGGAAACAATAAAATTTTTTAAATAACAAATAGTAGAATTTAATTTTTTTTTACAATTTCATTTTAACATTTCTTTATTTAAAAGGAATAAATTATAATAATATTAATGGATTTTTAATATAAATTGAAATATAGATAATTTTTCGATGATAAAAATTATCATCATTCTTTCATTGAATAGTTTAATAATTTTGAATAGGTTGAAAAATATTTTCCAAAAATACTAAAATGTTACTAAATGAAATAATAAATAGTAAATTTGTATTGTTTTTCACTTTCATTTTAATATTTCTTTATTTAAAAAAAATAAAATAAATTATAACATTTAAATAATAAGGCTTTTAATATAAATTGCGTAATAATTTTTAGATAAATATTGTTATGGCAGTCTTTCTATTGAGATAGAGTTTCAGAAATTTGAATAGGTTAAAAAATATAACAAACAATAAAATTTTAGTAAATTGTTTTACAAATAGTATAATTTTAATATTGTCTTAAAATTTAAAAAAATAATACAATTTGTATTTGCAACTTTCATTTTAATATTTTTGTTTAAAAAAATAATAAATTTATAATATTTGCATAATAATGCTTTTAACAGAAATTATAACAATTTTTAGATGATAAATATTGTCATGACATTATTTCTATTGAGATAGAGTTTAAAAATTTTGAATAGGTTGATAAATATTTTGGGAAATAATAAAATTTTACTATATGAAATAACAAAATAGTACATTTTATATTGGTTTTCACTTTCATTTTAATATTTCTTTATTTAAAAACAGGAATAAACTATAACATTTGCACAACACGACTTTCAATATAAATTGTATGTATAATACTTTTTTAAGGCATTCTATATATACCTTAGATAACTAGGTTTTGTTTAGAAAACATTAATATAAATACAATAAATCGAAAATAAATTATACAATTTTATTTTAATATGCACATTGGCTGAAATGCTATTCATAATTTTTCAAATAATATTTGAATGATAATAAATTATAGATAATGAAAAATTGAAATATTAAACGCAACAACAGTTAAATATCATTAGACCAACCGTTAAAAAAGAAACCAAAGTGTTATCATCAGAATCGCATACATAAACAATCATTACAACCTGCAGACCTATCAATTCTATAATTAAAAAAAAAAAATAAATAAATAAATAAAATTCAATGTAGAAAATTATAAGTAAAATTTAAATTCAGAATTACTATAAATACCTTCGTAAATAGTAGATACAATTTTAATTCATGCAACCCCTGCCGCCCAGGTAGGTATAAGACTCCTTTGAAAAATCCAAGTCTCAGGTGAAAGCGAAAGGAAAAACTGCTTCAAGGGCAGGGGACAGAAATTCCTTTTAAAATGGACAAAGCCCTATGTCCTATGGCTAACCTTTTTTTCGACAACTGACCTACAGGAATGAAGAAAAGGCTTCTTTGTACGTGCAATATAAACTTTCTTCACTGAGCATACGTGACATTCAGCTTTTTTCTTCTGACCTCTAAATTTTCTAGGACTTACGATAGGACAGATTACGACAGGTGAAGCTAAAAGCGATTTAAAATTCTGCTGTTTGAAGAATTTGTTTTATTTCTTAAATATTGTAACAATAATAATAATAAAAAAATAAATAAAAAAAATAAATAAATAAAAATAATAGTAAATAAATGATTAAAAATAATAATAAATAATTAAATAATAATAAATATAAATGGTTGGGCCGATATGCAGACTACCCATTAAATTTAGAATATAATTAAGAACAAAATGCATAACAGCAATCTTAAAAAAGTAAAAAAACTATAGAATTCCAAACGATTTTCTTTTCTTGAAAAATATCATTTTCAAATTGAAATAAAATTGTATTTGCTTTCATCAGACGATTTTTTAGAACAATTTTACATAATTTAATTATTTAATTATTATCTAATTTAAATAAATATTATGTAGTAATAATTAATAAATATTAATAAATATATAATAATAATATATAATATAAATATAATAATAATATACATATATATTAATAATAATTTAAATAAATATTATGTATAAAAACATTTTCGAAAATAATTTAAAATGAAAATAAATAATTAATAATTTTATGGGTAAAAAAAAAAAATAAATAAAGGATTTTCCCATTTCGAAACAAAATTTAAGATTAATTAGTTTGTGTATTGAACAAACGATTTTTAATAAATTTTTAACAACAAAAAACAAACTCTGTTTTAATTAATATAATGCAATTCTACTTAAAAATATTAAATATTTGAATAAAAACTACAGAATTCCAAACGATTTTCTTTAATAGAAAAATCTCGTTTTCACATTGAAATAAAATTATCTCGGCTTTCACCAGACGATCTTTTAGAACAATTTAATATTATTTAATTATTTAATTATTAGCTCGTGTAAGAAATTTAAATAAATATTTTGTATAAAAACCTCTATAATATATATATATATATATATATATATATATATATATAGAGAGAGAGAGAGAGAGAGAGAGAGAGAGAGAGAGAGAGATAGAGAGATAGTAGATATGTGTTTGTGTTTGCGTAAATCTAAAACTTTTTCAGATGAAAATTTATGCATTTATAAATTTGCATTTATAAATTTGCATTTATGAATAAATAAAACTATTAAAAAAATAAAACTTGAGACTTAAAAAAAATAAACTAAAAATTCTTTTAAAAAAGCATTTTCAGAACTTTTTTTAACTGCAAAAATAATATCTTAATTCCAATTATTTCGGAAAAAAAAGATATTGAGATATTGCAGTTTATCTGTGAATTATTACAAAACCGAAAATTCCGGTGTTCAATTTAATTCTAGAAGCTCATAATAAGAAATAAAAATGCAGACTTGTCGTCATGCAGATTTTTATTAAAAAAAAATTTTATAAATAAAAGCCCTTACAAAGTAATTTTTTTATTTTCTATTCTTTTAGTAACTACAAAAGAGACTATGATATGCGTAAGAGGTGAACCCACGTGAATAAATGTTTTCAGTGATAGTCACGATTATAGGTGATGATACGCTGTTATCTGTTCGATATTTATGATAGAGGAAAAGTAAAGTACACAAAAAATTTGAAAACTTTTGTTCTAGTAGTTGCTGAACAATAACTGAATTGATTCATTATCAAGAAACAAGCTTGCAGGAGATACATTGAACATCATCATTTCGGAATCCGGAATTAATTGTTCTCCGCAACAATGCAGTTAATTATCAACAATACAATTAAAGGTACCTAGAACCCTTTTAAAAATAAACTTTTTCAGAGAGATAAATATCAAAAGATGATAGAAAATCTAAAATATAGCAAAATTACACAAAATCTGTATCCGCTAGTGATAATTACTATCGCCACGTTGCCGTTATAACACTGTATCTTTTAATTTTTATTTTTTAACAATCTGATTTACAAAATATTCGCTGTAATATGTATATAAATGTAATCATGCAAAACAAATTAAAAATAATAAAATACAAAAAAGCCCAAATAATAAATAAATAAATAATAATTATCAAGTGATAGAAAATAAAAAGGTTTTAATTTTTAAATCTGCTAAACTTATTTGGAGATAAAAATTAATCCATAGTATCGCAGTGCTACAGCAACATAATCCTCGTGTTGTGCGTGTGTATATGCTGTCTCGTGTTGTACCTTTAGCAAATTAGCTTTAAATATTCACAAAAAAGTTGAAATAGTGTATTTTATATAGAGTGTTGCGTTACATTTAACCCCGGAATTTAACTGGGGTTAAATGTAACGCAACTCTGGCTGAAACGATAATCAACCTTTCCCTGTCAAAGAGTTGAATTATTAACAGGCATTAAAATCTTTGCTAGCTAATATCAAATCTTTGTTATCGCATCGGAGATGAATTGGCTGGCATTAACTCCACCTAGCGCCAAGATGATATAATGCATTAAATAACTGCTAAATCAATGTTCCCTTAGCTCAGTTGAAAATGACTGGCGTTAAACTCCAACTAGCACGAAAACTGAGAAACACTGTTCAATAACTGCTGAAATAAATTGTTCAAATATATTCCCCATTCGAAGAGTTTAATCGACTGCAGCTAAACTCCACCTAACGTCGAAGTATTGTTAAAATCAACTTCCCTAACCAACGAGTTTAATTCAACTACATTGATAAAAAAAAAACTAGACTATCCCTAATTCTGGCGTAACGGTCGAGTACCACGACTAAAAATAACCATTAATTTTTCTTTTCGTCTATTGGAACTAATTCTCGCCAACGTGGTTAAAATAATAGTTATATGTTAATATTTGAACAAGCCTACTTTGAATTACAAACGTGACCTTCAACGATTGTAAATGAAGGTCATATTCAAATAAGAAAACGTAAAAATATAGCTGATTAACAAGTGATTGATTGTTTGTTTATTTTACACAATATGTTGATAATTATTTTGAAACCATTTTTATGAATAGGAAGGAAATGTTTGTTTACAATTTTGCTTAAAGACCGCCTCATATTTTCTCCAGAAACAACAAATTATATTGTGCCTCAGAAAAGAATTTGAAATTGATAACTAATAGTTTAATTAATTTTCTATTTGTCAAATGTTGAAATATTCATTTTTCTAATATTTAAATCATTTATTCCATTAAAATTAAACGCATCGATTTTAAAGTTGAAACTTGTAAGTAAAAGTTGAACATTATGCCAGTAACATTAGTAACATGTAACGGATCAGTTTCAAATGTAATTATTTTAGTTATTCAGATAGATAAAATATGAAGAGCTATTATTGTTGTTGTGTCCTGAGTGTCCGTGAATGAAGGAGTCTATGGCGATAAAGGAGCAACTTTTTGCTGTGATGGAGCATCCGGAGATTGACAAGGCATGACAGGACATCACTTGTCATCATGATATCTTGCAAATAACTATTTTGACACATTTTATCTAGTTTGGATTCACATGGTCTTAGGTCGCAAGCAGAATTTTATAAAATTGTGTTCAATCTTTATTCATTTTTTTTTTTTTTTGAAAATCGTTAATCTGTTTTTTTTTTTTTTTTAAAGTTTAATGACATCATTTAATCAAAATCAATCTTGTTTGAAAGTGGATTTGGCGTAACAATGGGCTGAAATCTGTAGCAAAAATACATTTATCTCACTACAAAAGTTCTAACATTCTTGAAATTTTTATTTCGATGTCCTTAATATCATGAAACCTACAATATGTTTATTTCATTTACATTCAAGGATTACTTTTTTTAATTTTGAAACTGCACAATATTGCTAGATTTATTTCAGTCAATACATTGATGTTTTTTTCCCCTAAAATGCACGAAAATCAATTTAGCTAAAACTCATTAACATTCAAGAAGATATCCTGCGAAATTTAATGACAATTTATGAAATTTCTGTCTGTTACGTCGAAACCCATGTCCCCCTGTTTAGGGAGGTCAGCGCCCTATGTCCAGAAAAACATCCTGTCTGTGAAAGCTGACGGGGAGAGAGAAAGAATGTAAGAAGGGAGTTGAACAACTACGACCAAAGAGTAAATGGCAGTGCATCTTCGAGTTTGATGGCTGCCTAAATAAAGGAGATTAAATTTATACAGTCCATTCATGTCTGTGTCATTCTTCGTGTCTGTGTCGAAGATTACATTGATGTTTATTGTTGTGACTGAGCTATCGAACACTGTCCAACAATAAAAATAATAAGATAAATAACTGAAATCTATGAATCAACCTATACCAGGGAATAATATTTTCTATAATGAATATTAGGAAATTGAATTTCATCATGGCTATTATAAAAGTTGAATCAATTATTGAAAAAGCTATTAAATCAATACAGGATATATGTTTATTTAATTTTTTTTTTTTTTTTTTTTAACAAATTGTCTGCTAACAAAATAAATAATATGAAAAATGTCTAAATTTTAGTGGTCTTTTCAATCTCAAAAAAAAAAAAAAAAAAATCTACCTGAAATTTCAAAAGATCTACGTCAAAAGACGGATATACGTCAGAAAAGATCTACCAATACTCGGCTATGTAAAAAAACCTGTTATTTGGTCTGCATTAAAAAAAAATATGCCCGATATTTGGGTTTCGTCAAAAAAATCTACCTGATATTTGGGCTTTATCAAAACAATCTACCTGGTATTTGGGTTAGGTGAAAAAAAAATCAACCGATACTTGGGCTATGTCAAAAAAAAAAAAAAACTACTTGATACTTGTGCTACGTCAAAAAAGAAAATCTACCTCATAGTTGGACTTAACCATTTTCCTACATCCCAGGTAAGATATTCCAGGTGTTCGAATATTCGCCCCCTCTAAAGTAGTAAACATGTTTATGCTATCTACCTACGGGGGGGCAGGGGAGAGTCTGCTCTTCGAATAAACACTACCTGTTTTAAAAGGGGAGGCAGGTATATTTCGAATGGGCCTATATAGAGAAAATTATTACTTCTAGAACTTTCTTTTAGAGTGGGACGGGAAAGGAAAAGAACATGAGACGTTTTTTGTTGAAGGTTAGTTTTTGTTCTGAAGACTGTTTTTAGCTGTCTTGAACACTTGCAAATAGACATGGAATCTGTCAAACATTGCAAAATACAAATTTAGTGACAAATGTCGGGAAAATACAAAATATTAATTTTCAGGTAAATAGAACGTTTACGAAAAAAATCGACTTTCAAGAACAAAAAGGTTTTTAAAAAGTGAGTCATTGATTAATTTTTTTTTTATAGCTGCTTCTATTTTTTATTTTTGTTTTGATGATTTAAAAAGTAATATTTAATAACGAATTATACGATTAACTTCTTATAGAATTGCCTTTTGAAAAAAAAAAAATATTGATTAATGAAATGCAATTTTTTTATGATAATTAAAATTTCTTCATGTAAAAATAATTTTCAAATTGTACTTTTTATTAATGGAATAGGTGAATCAATGTAATTTTCGAATAATATGCATTTGTACATCGGCAATACGTTATTAGCAATCTGCTGCAATAATATGTAATCGGCAAAATGCATTTATATATTTCTTACGTATCTAATAAGTTTTTAAAAATAAATAATTTAGCATTGAGTAAAATTTTTAATTCACAGAGGAAAAATGTTAATTAATTTGGATTGAAATTTTTTTTTCTGATTACTATAAATTAAATGGTAAGAATTATTAAAGAGAAACTATTTAAAAATAATTTTGATTTCGTCTTTCACGTATTAAAATAGAGAATATTTTGGAGAATAAATGGAGAATTGTTTGCAATAAAAAAAAGATAGCGAAGCCTGAAAAAAAAAGAATGATAGAAAAAAATAAATTGTTAGTGCTCATACAGTATTAATAAATATTTTTATTTTAGATAAATCTTCACTTTCAATGAATTACAAAATCATATTTTTATGTATTACAATCAGAGATGATTTGGTCAGCATGATAAATTCTACTCTGTATACTTATCATGGATAAATAATAAAAAATAAAAATATGTTTTAATTATGTTTATTGTAGAATTGAATTATGATTTATAATTACTTATCATGAATTATTTTAATAAAAATATATTTGAATTGAATTATGATTGATTACTTTTCATGAATTATTTTAATAAAAATATATTTGAATTGAATTATAATTGATTACTTTTCATAAATTATTTTAATAAAAATCTATTTGAATTATGATTTATTCCTATTTTTATATATATTTAATATAATGTAATTCAATGTGGATAATTCTTTTTCTGAGTTATTTATCTGGTTTTGTACTTGATATAATTAAATATTAGAATACACGCTTTTATTATTTTTAAATAGCCAAACAGCATACATATTTTTCAACAAACTCTTAAGATAAAATTATAAAACTAGAAAATAAAATAATTCAAAAGATAAAAAAAAAAATTATAAAAATTTTTGAGATTCAAATATTTAAAAATATTTTATTTTCTAGAAAAAAAAAAAATAGAAAACAAAAAAAAAAAAAAAAAATTTAAACGAAAAAAAAAAAAAAAATTTGCAATGTGGATAATTCTTTTATTGTGTTATTCATTTGATTTTGTACATATAATTTATTAGAAAAACATGCTTTATTATTTTTAAACAACCAAACGACATACATATTTAAAAAAACTATTATAATAAAATTGTAAAACTAGAAAATAAAAAATAATTCAAAAAGATTAAAAAATTACAAAATTATTTTGAGATTCAAACATTTAAAACATTTAATTTTCTAGAGAAAAAAAGAATTGAAAAAGTTTTCGGTATTATTAGTATTTTTCTGAAATTATTTTTATTTCAAATAATTTTATTAATTAAACAACCTTTTTATTTTTTTATATTTTGTACCAATTTTCTCATATGCTATTTTGTTTTTAAAATAAAGATGCGCATTATAAATGAATTACTTTACCAAGGGCAACGACATTAAAGTTTTTTTCAATATACTCTAATTAATGATTTACAAGTTTATAATGGGAGACAGTATTTGATTGAGTGTTAAAAATAATAAGCTATTCATACCGGAAAAATAAGTTTTTTCAACTTATTTTAATGTTACTTTTTTTTTTAATGTTTTCATTTTTTAATTTCCTTTTCTGACTGATTCACTAATTATAATGATGTCAAATGCTATTTTTTTTAATGAGTGAGGACGCCATTTCGAGTTCACCTTCCTTGAACCAGTAGTAAATCAAGTTTCAAAACAAATGAATATTTGTTTCCTTAATTAGTAAATGATAAAAACCTTTTTTTATTTTGAGTATACAATTTATGCTAATTTTTTGGTGTACTTCAAAAAAAAAAAAAGTTGTTTGTGATATTTATTGTAAGATATTGATAGATTGGTATGATATGCCACACTGTCGTCTTATTATTTTTAAAAATGTTCATAATTTTTAGTGGAATTATAATAGTTTTATAAATTTAATAAAAAAAAATTAACATTTTCTAATAGATTTTATGTTTAGTATGAGCTTCACAATAAAAAGTATTTAGTTTTGAGCAATTAATTAGTAAACGGATAATAAAAAATTTTTTTAAAAGAGAAAAACTGTGATAGTATTCCAGACGTCTATAAGTTTTACAAGTATAGTAATTCATAAGAGCATTTAAAACGTATGAATTTGTCTGATCAACTCGTAGCGCTGTGGCAACGCGCGCCGTTGGTGAGCGTTATGATTGAAGTTAAATCCGCTGGCGGCTTTGTTGTAGACACTGTTTCAAAAAACGAGGAGTCTCGATGGCGTATGTGATGTTCAGCATCTTGCCTCGTTAGTCGGGATTTTCCCGGTTTTTTCCCCACACAATACGTAAATGCGGGTTAGTTCCCCCTAAAAATTCTCCCGGAAGTTACCGCCCTCCTTCAGCGATTCGGAGCCAAATCAGACTTCTACCTGAGGGAGTTCCATCACAACAAGAGCTGCCCCTTTCCTTCAATACATGAGTAGACTACTCATGGGATGTCTGTACCGCACTGCAGGACACTGAGGATTGGTTTGGTTTGTCCCTCTACGATCATTTTGTGCACACTATGGGCTAATTAAACCTGGACCTACAGTATAACGGGACACTGAGGATTGGTTTGGTTTGTCCCTCTACGATCATTTTTGTGCACACTATGGGCTAATTAAGACCTGGACCTACAGTGTAACGGGACACTGAGGATTGGTTTGGTTTTTTGTCCCTCTACGATCATTTTGTGCACACTATGGGCTAATTAGACCTGGACCTACAGTGTAACGGGACACTGAGGATTGGTTTGGTTTGTCCCTCTACGATCATTTTGTGCACACTATGGGCTAATTAGATCTGGACCTACAGTGTAAAGGGACACTGAGGATTGGTTTGGTTTGTCCCTCTACGATCATTTTGTGCACACTATGGGCTAATTAGATCTGGACCTACAGTGTAAAGGGACACTGAGGATTGGTTTGGTTTGTCCCTCTACGATCATTTTGTGCACACTATGGGCTAATTAGATCTGGACCTACAGTGTAAAGGGTACACTGAGGATTGGTTTGGTTTGTCCCTCTACGATCATTTTGTGCACACTAAGGGCTAATTAGACCTGGACCTACAGTGTAACGGGACACTGAGGATTGGTTTGGTTTGTCCCTCTACGATCATTTTGTGCACACTATGGGCTAATTAGATCTGGACCTACAGTGTAAAGGTACACTGAGGATTGGTTTGGATTTTGTCCCTCTACGATCATTTTTTGTGCACACTATGGGCTAATTAGATCTGGACCTACAGTGTAAAGGTACACTGAGGATTGGTTTGATCATTTTTGTCCCTCTACGATCATTTTTGTGCACACTATGGGCTAATTAGATCTGGACCTACAGTGTAAGGGACACTGAGGATTGGTTTGGTTTGTCCCTCTACGATCATTTTGTGCACACTATGGGCTAATTAGATCTGGACCTACAGTGTAAAGGACACTGAGGATTGGTTTGGTTTGTCCCTCTACGATCATTTTGTGCACACTATGGGCTAATTAGATCTGGACCTACAGTGTAAAGGGACACTGAGGATTGGTTTGTTTGTCCCTCTACGATCATTTTGTGCACACTATGGGCTAATTAGACCTGGACCTACAGTGTAAACGGGTACACTGATTGGTTTGGCTTTTTGGTTTGTCCCTCTAACGGGACACTGAGGATCATTTTGTGCACACTATGGGCTAATTAGACCTGCACCTACAGTGTAACGGGACACTGAGGATTGGTTTGGTTTGTCCCTCTACGATCATTTTGTGCACACTATGGGCACTTAGATCTGGACCTACAGTGTAACGGGACACTGAGGGACCTAACAAACAAGAATTTATCTAAAAAGAACAGTTACATAAAAAAAAAAGAGCTGAAAATTTATTGGTTTGGTTTAAGTCTTATAAAACTAGCCTTTCTTGTATATTTAGAAGAATATCCATTGCAAAAGTCATTTTCAAACCTTTACTTAGCTTGCACACTATAATCTTTACAAACAAATTTTAAATGTCTTATTATCCTTCATGTTGGTTTTTAAAATGGTTTTCCTGTTAATTTATATTAACAGCTATATTTTTTTTGTATTATAGAGACAATAAAAAGATGCATTGAAATAAGATATAGGATTCTCTGTATTTGGTTATTGCTATTTTTGTATATAATAATATACGAGAGGTTAAATAGGCTAGTTCTTGTATTCAAATATCATCATCATCAGGGGCCCAACATCTCGGTGGGCCAAGGCCTTCTACCTACTGGCAGATCTCAAGACAAGAGATGTTTTGTTTTCTTTTTATAGGGTAGGATTGTCAGCCCTACGCCCAACGCTCTGCAGTCCTATTAGACCGGTACCTACGGTTTAAAGTGGATTCGAACCACTACAAACATCCATGGCACCGCCGGGACTTGAACCCTAAACATGTATTATCGAGCCTCAGACCACTAACCAATTGGCCATTATGTCGCTTTAAAACTTTGAAATAGTATTTGATGAAAAATGTTGACTAGATATTTATATAGGTTTTCAAAGCACAGTACTAGAATAATGCTTGACAAAAATAGTCTTTTTTTTTTTTTATTACTAATGAAACACTAATAATTGTATAATAGTCTTATCGCTGAATAATTGTATATTTCTGCTAAAATTTGCGAACACATTCCGATATGCAATACGCCATAAAATAACCAATTCTTTTTCCATCATCATAAAAAAAATGAAAGTGACCTTGAATTAGAAAAGAGAGTTTATCAGCCCCGTGGAAAAAAAACGAAATGAACATCCTTTCTCTTGTTTTGGTTCATAGACCAACCGTTTCAAAGTACGTATTTTCCATGACAGCCACAACGAAAAAATAAAAATCCAACCAGTCGTGTTATTGGGTGTGTTACTTGTATTGATTAACCAGTCAAATATTATTTTTTATTTTATTTTTTTCTAAGTAACTGGTTTTGCTTCCAGTGTTATTATTCTGTTTATAATCATCTGTTATGTGACTTCTTTTTTTTTTTTTTTTTACAAGTACAGGTAAAAAGTTTTAGTTTATTTTTTTTGCAAGTGCCAATATTTGTTGAAGTGTAGCATAATAGAACGAGAATTTTTAGATAGAAGCTCTCTTAGAAATATAGTTTTTTTTTTAATTCATCTGTTGTAAGTCGCTGGCTTATTAAAATCTTTTGTTCTTGATAGAATAATTTTAATTGATTTAAAAATTTATTGACATCTTTTGATATTAAGGCAATTAATTGACAGAAATGCATGTGTGTGTGTGTGTGTGTTCATGTAAGGCAATAAGTAGGCTAAATCATTTTCAATGTCGAGGTATTCATAACAGATCTGATCCTAAGATCCTCTAATCCTAACTCTGGCGTTCGGTACCACAGATTTCGGATTTGAGTCCCGGTGGTGCCATGGATATTTGTAATGGTTCGGAATCCATTTTAAGCCGTAGATTCCGGTCTCATATGACTGTAAGAACGTCACGGAGCCCAATCAGATTTCTTCTCTCCTGCATCATTCCTAAACTGTATAGGGGCAACTCAGCTCTAGGCACAGTGGTGTAGTAGTAGTATCCATACAGATAAAACAACGAATGCAAATAATATTTTGAATTGAAGGTCTGCGATCGAAGTTAAATTAAAACGATATCGCATGCAATTTTTAAAAACTATTACTATTTCCATGTTTTCTGCAGGTCCCAGCTGATCCACTTAGAGAAATTCTTTAGGGAGGCACAGGCTATAGGTTCGAATCCTGGTGGTGGCATGGATGTTTGTGAGTGGTTCGGAATCCACGTTAAACTTAAAACGTTATTTTTGAATATCTTTATATTGCTATTAAAATAACTCGAATGGTACTTATGTTATTTATAGATATCATTTTGATTTTCTGCTATTTGCGGCCTGATGGTCAATTTGGCTAGCGCTATGGCCTTTGATGCTTCAGGTTCGAATCCTGGCGATGACATGGTTGTTTGTTAGTGGTTCGGAATCCACTTTAAACTGTAGGTCCCGGTCTCATTAGCCTAGAGCAGAGGTCTCCAAACTACGGCCCGTGGGCCAAATCCGGCCCGCCAGTGTCATCCATCCGGCCCGCGACAGCGAATAGCTTATTGTTGCTTTAAAAAGTTGGATAAAAAAAACACAGAATGATAATAACTCAGTATTATTTACTTGCTAGGTAAAGCTTAATGACAAGCATAATAAGCAGAAAATTTACCTTAAGCATAGCAAGTAATAAATAATTGAAATGAATCCCACTAACATTCTAAAGTAGTGAACATCCCGCGGTTAACCTCGGTAGTTATATCTACCTATTTCCGCTTTTGATCACTAGATGTCATCAAATGTCACATCGTATCGATACACACAATAGTAATTGTAGTAATTGAACCAGCGAATTTAGCAAGCGTATGCTCGCTCAGAGCACGTACTGGGCGACTAGTCTAGAAATTATAGATAATGGCAGAAAAATTAAAACGGTTTTGGCCCTTGGTACTTACTGGAGTAAACAGTACGGTCCTAAGGCTGGAAAGTTTGGAGACCCCTGGTCTAGAGTGTGCAAAAAATGACAGACAAACCGAACCAAATCAAGGAGGCACACACACAGATCGCGGCTTATTTCATAGGCCGCGATCAATTCAATTTCAATTTCGATCTATTTCGCTTTTAAGAGGTTCTATGAGAGATCGTTTTTTGAAAGAATTTTTTCAGACTTTGGCAAAATATTAAATATGAAATGTGATACGGATTTAATTTAAAAAAGCAAATGCTTGAATATCATACTCAGCATTTTACATAAATAGTTTTTTATTTGTTATTTATTTTGTTTTTCCCTAATACAGCTTTGTTGGGGCTAATGACCGAGTGACCAATGCTCTGGCACTCGGTGCCACAGGTTTTAGGTTCGAGTCCCAGTGGTGCCATGAATGTTTGTAGTGGTTCTTAATCCACTTTAAACCATAGGTCTAATGGGGATGTCATATATGTAGATTATATGACAGATGTAGATTATGGGGTGATTAGTAGATGACATATATAGGTGATTAGTAGATGACAGATGTTGATGATATGACAGTCCAATACAACTGTAGGGTGGTGGGCGTAGGACTGGCGTGCCTACCCCGTAAAAAAAAAAGAAAGCATCTTCTGTTTCGAAATCTTCCAGTAGGCGGACGGCTTTAGCCAATCATGGATTGTCAAGCTAATGAAAAAGAAGAATACAGCAGACACAAGCCATTGTTTATTTCAAGTATTCATTAGGTATTTTACGAGAATGACCACAAGCAATTTAAATTCGTTCAAAAATGTAGTTGTTGCCACTTGATAGATAATGTTTTAAAATTATAAATTATGGATATTTAAATTATGTAATATGGATACAATTATGGATATTTGTCCAGTTGTAATTGTATAGATTGGAATATTTGTTCACATATGTGTGAACAAATATTCCATATATTAAATACTAAAAATCGATATCATCATGCATATTTTTAATAAGTACAATTAAAAGACAGAACTTTGATAAGTTTTCTAATAATTTACGATTCCTTTTATCTTTCCATTTCTTCCGATTTCTTTTATCTTTTTTTTTTTTTTTGTGGGTGAATATGAAATACAACGCAGAGTATAAATGTTTGCTTAATTTATGCCGTTGTAGTTTTAACTAAGTATCATTTTTACAGTTCTTAACCATTGTTTCATATCAGTATCATTGATAAATAAAAGTAAGAAAAACATCTCTTATATCGCCTTAGAGAAAGTAGCCGTCATTTTGCATCTGTCACTGTTGTTCTATTTAAAAAAAAGTTCAAATGAGACGCATAAAATTTTATTAATTCATTGTAAAAGTTTAATTTTTTTAATGTTTGTGGTTTTCTATGAATTCTTCTCTGACAGAAAATAATTTTATTTTAGAAAAAAA
Source organism: Caerostris extrusa (assembly GCA_021605095.1). NCBI lineage: Eukaryota > Metazoa > Arthropoda > Arachnida > Araneae > Araneidae > Caerostris > Caerostris extrusa. Next base: position 43,554 of record BPLR01014191.1, read on the forward strand.
TCAATTATACTTTTTCTTCTGCATGGTCTAATCAGGTATATAATGAAAAAATATTTAAAATTATTGTAATTTAAAATAAATTCATTTAGCTTTTTTAAAAAAAAAATATTAGAAAAGTATTGCCATAACTTATATTAGATCTATTTATATTAATTTTTTTAACCTTTTTTAAAAAAAATATATTGAAATTATTCAAATTACATTTCCATTCAACATTCGAAAGCGAATTTTGTGCAACATTTTGTACAATTCGGTGGCACCAACTATTGATGCAAAAGTTTTTTTGTGGAACTAACATGTTTGTATTGTCTGATCATCGACAATATTATTGGGTAACAAACAGAGAGAAAAGTGCATTATGGAAAAGTAGAACTCGATGGGACATTGTTGAATTGTTGTACTCTTTGTAATTACTCATCATCCTATAGTAAATTGATCATAGGCATGTCTCAAAGGACAACAGACATTTTAGGTATGTATCGAAGCCTGCTGAACTTAAAAGCAGGTAATAAAAGCAAAATCAATGAATCTCCACCTCTAAATCAATCAAAAGGTGGTATTGTCTGCTCATCGACAGTATTATTGGACAATTCACTGGAGAAAGGGGGCATTACGGAAAAGTAAAACTGATGGGACATTGTTAAATTGTTGTACATTCAATACAATTCATTGTATTTGCAATTACTCGTCGCTCTACGATAAATTGATCATAGGAATGTCTCGAAGGACAACAGACTCAAAACTTTGGTATATATGGTGGGTTGAAAGTATGCAGGTAATAATAAAGCAAAATCAATGCCTCTCCACCTCTTGTCCAATTTAAAAGATATACGTGAAAAAAGTCAGGATACCTCTTAATAAAGCAACTCGACGTGGAATGGATCAAGTCGTTGGAAGTCTTCTGCAGGAATACTGAGCCATGTTGTCTCGATAGACGTCCATAATAAAAGCGTTGATGGTGCAAATTTTGGGTGGACAGACCTCTCGATGATGTCCCATAAATGCTCGATGGGATTCATGTCGGGCGACCTAGGCGGCCAGATCATTCGTTGGAATTGTCAAATGTTCTTCAAACCAATCGCGAACAGTTGTGGCGGGTGACATGGCGCATTGTCATCCATAAAAATCCATCGTTGTTTGGGTACATGAAGTCCATGAATGGCTGTAGCTGCATAACATTTCCAGTCAATGTTCGGTTCATAAGTCCATGCCATGAAAAACAGCCCACACCATTACGGAGCCACCACCAGCTTGAACAGTGCCTTGCTGACAGTTTGGGTCCATGGCTTCGTAGCAGGGTCTGCGCCAATCGAACCCTACTGAAATCGTGTCATCGGATTAGGCCACGGTTTTCCATTCATCTGGGACCAACCGATAACGTGCCCACGAGAGTCGCTGCAAGCGATCGTTCTGTCAGTAAAGGCACTCGAGTCGGTATTCTGCTGGGGGGGAAAGCCAAATTTCTCCTGCAGTTCTAACAGACAAAGTTGAACGTCCACAATTTCTGCGGTTATTTTGACTGTTAGAACGGTCTGATCGTTAAGTGGGTGGGCGGTCGACCACTGCGCTGTCCATATCTTGACACAGTGGATCTGGGAATGTTGAATTCTAACGATTTCGAAATGGCATGACCATGCGTCCAGCTCCAACTAACATTATCAAGTCTGTTAAAAGTCAATACGTCAAAACCTCTTCACATGAAAATCAGAAATGAAAGCTCTGCGCATTCCACCTATACGCGATACTGCCATCTGAAAATTTGCATATTGCTATCCCATGACTTTTGTATTTGAAATATATAGTGGGAGAAAAATCAAGTTATAAGATATGTTGCTGCTAAATTACTAAAACCTATATGCCACCATCGTGATGTCGATAAAATATGCGCAATGAAAAGTATATATCACCATACGTATCATTGCAAATTCCCTGGCATCTATAGTGTAGAAACAAAATCAGCGCGGAAACTTCAGTATTATCCTTTCAAAGTTGCAACCGAACTGTTCCCCAGAGGCTGAGCCAATGTATGGTAACGAGTCCCTGGTAGTGAGAGAGCCGATGTTATGGAGAAGCGGGGGAGGGGAGAGAAAGGGGGCGCATCCAACCAGCTGGAGTTTCCATTGACACTCATGATCGCGGGCAACCATATCACAATAGTCATGGACAACTTTACCAACAAAAGCCAATTTACCTTAAATATAGAAATATCATAATTAAATAATTTTTAAACTAGAAGGTAAATAATTTATACAACATAAGTTCGTCAACTTAGATACACACACACACAGGGCCGGATTTTCCTATAGGCTAACTAGACTTCAGCCTAGGGCCTCAAGATCAAGAGGGGGCTGCATTCAAATTGTTAGCAAAAATTAGAATGACACTATTCTGAAAACAGTAAACACTAAAACACTGAATCGAAAATAAGGAAAAAAATCTACACATATGACTAATAAACAAACGTAATAATTCATACTTAAACTTTAAATGTGAATTATTATGAAATAAATTTATCTGAATTGAATTTGCTTTAATATTCAATGTATTGAATATATTTAATTTCATAGAAAATAGGATCATTTTTATTGCATATTTTATTTTCGTAGTCAAAGATTTTTATTATTTGAATTTTGTTTCTTTGTAAATGTTGTGTGTTATATTTGATTAGTTATTGTTACAAGTACTATATAGGGTGCTGAGAATAAATGTCCAAATAAGTGTTCTCGACTTTTTTTTATTTATTATCCGTGCCACATTTTTTATAAAGATTAGTACCCATCACAACATGTTTTGTTTAACATATTGATATATATCACAATAATGATGTATTATCTCTCATCTAATTTACAAACTTAAAAATGTCAGGTGAAAGGGCCTCATAAGTGGAATAGCCTAGGGCCTCTTTTCATCTAAATACGGCCCTGCACACACACATATATACACAAAGGCAAACAAACACACATGCACAAAGACACACATTTACTTTATGCTAGTAATGAAAGAAAGAAGATGTTTCAAACATGTGTGACTTTTGCATCATGTACTTAACAATAACATGATATAACCAACGTAACAGGTATGAAAAAATAAAAACCCCGATAAAATGACAAACATTGTATTTGATTACACCATAGCAATTGTATCAACAGAAATTGACGTATTTTGCATACATAGCATTTCCTCATTTTGCATAGATAACGTTTAATCATTTGTGCCATTTATCAATGAACATATGCAAATAAGAAAAGTCTGGTCTGTGGCTAGACAAACACATACTGTGCTTTGTCAAGCATAAGATAGTAACTTAAATATGACACATTTTTGGGACTCACTCAAGTATTTCTATTATTTAGAGACATTATATAAAATAAATATTGCCAAAGTATTAAATTTGAAAGTTTTAACATTGGATAAAAAGACAAATGATGAGATAGTAACATTTATAGCATTTTCCCATTTTGTATAAATAACGTTTAATCGTTTCAGTCATTTATTAATGAACTTTTTTAAATAGGAAAAGGGTAGTCTATGGATAGACAAAAACCTTATGGTGCCTTCTCAAGTATAAGATAGTAGCTTAAATATGACTCATTTTTAGGATTCACCCAAGTATTTCTACAATTGTGAGACTTCACATAAAATAGATATTGCCAAGGTATTAGATTTGAAAATCTTTATACATTGCATAAAATGCTAAATGAGGACAAAAATATTTAAAAGTATGTATATATTTAAATAATATTTAAAATATTTAATTACAAACTTATTTAAAAGAACTTTTGTTTTATTGTACAATAAAAATATATAGCTATTCTACAGTTATTTCAATATTGTACTATAAAACGATTATTAACGTATATATAACTAATGTCGTAGAGCAAGACAGGCATTTTAATTAAAAATTAATTAAATTAACAATTATTTTATTATTATTAAATTAAATAAATAAAAAAAAAAATTCTACTGACATTATAAATCATATGTTTTTCAATTAAAATTGATAAGCATAAAATAGCTTCTTCTGTCTACAATTTTAAGGAAGCATATTATTTAGGTTATTTATAATTTATATTAAAATGTAGAGATAATTCAAAACTTAAAACAAAAAATATATAATACGTCGAAGAAAAATCTTGATATTTGAAGGATGATTTTATGAGTAATTAGTTTAAAATATGGGCCAGTATAAAAATTATTTAATATATAAATATTTAATAATTTATTGAATTTTGAAGTACAAAATAAATTATAGAGGAATTTTACTATTGCTAAAAATATTTAGTTTCTAAGCCTTCGTTCTTAATAATATAAACGTTCTACCATCTATACATTGGCAAGAGGGCCACGAGAGGTTTGGTTTGGTTCATTGCTCTATGATCATTTTATACACACTTTGGGCTAATCAGACCGGGACCTACAGTTTAACGTGAATTCCGAACCACTCACAAACATCTGTGCCATCGTCACAATTCGAACTTGAAGCCTATGGTACCAGTCTCCAGATCGCCAGCCAATTAGTCATTGTTCGATAGCTCGTTTCACACACAAATAAACTCAAATAATAAATACGAAGTGGACTGTATAAATTAATCTCCTCTATTTAGGCAGCCATCACACTCGAGGATAAACTGACCCCACAACCTCTCTCTGGGGTTACACTTATTGAACTCTTTTATTTAGGCAGCCATCACACTCGAGGATGGACTGACCACACAACCTTTCTCTTTGGTTACAGTGGTTCAACTCCCTCTCTTACATTCCTTTCTCTTTCTCGTCATCTCACCCCCTGCCACCCCCCACAGACAGGATGTTTACTGGACATAGGGCGTTGACTTCCCCTATGCACGGGACCTGGGTTTCGACGCAACAGTCATCATCTTACTTAAAGTTAACCAAATTGCTTATTTCCCTGAAAGTCAAAAAAGTGTACCGTACCAACAGTCAATATTTTGTATTAGTATGGTATGATATATGGTCAATGTGGTATCATCGTAATATTATTATAGCCCTATCGAACTATTTACATCATTTGAACAATTTAAATTGCTTTAACTCTTTTCCCTTTTTACTACATTTTTAGAAGATTAACACTTTCATATGTTAACAAATGTAAAGAAAACAGTGACAAGAAACTTTATGACAAAAAACACACTTCCTTTTGTTTTATTTGATGCTTCTTCATCTAATGAACAACTAATGCTAATTGGTTACCGATATTTAATTTTCCTCAATTAGTGTTATTTTGCAAAACAATTGTTTTTTTCCAAAACTCTTTATGGTGAGATAAAAAAAAATATTGCTTCATACGAGAAAAATCCATACGAATTTTGATAAGTAAAATATTTCATGTAGAAAATCCACACAAAATATAAATAATTCTTTATTTCCTAAGCAATGCAGAATATTTTCAAGTATTTCAGTGCAGTTTTTTTTTTTTCTTATCCCACTTAGTAGACATCAGCATCTAGATCAAGACCAAAAATCCGTGTGGTCTCTTGGCAGAGCGGAAAGGGGAGAACAGCTTCTGTTGCGACGGAGCACCCTAAGGTAGTTACTAAGTACTTAGCTCCGTGTCGCTGAGAGAAGTGCCTTCTGGGAGGACTTTTAGGGGGAACTACCCCGTATTTATGTATCGCATGGGAGAAAACCCGGAAAACTCCCACCAGGTAGTCCGACTCAAGAGGCAAGATGCTGAACATCACAAAACGTCATCGAGGCTCCTCATTTTTTAGGCGGTCTGGTGGCCAAATGGCTAGCGCTCTGCCCTTTTATACCAGGAATCCTGGCCAGTGGCATGGATGTTTGTGAGTGAGTGGTTCGTAATCCACATTAAACTGTAGGTCTCGATCTGTTTAGCCCAAAGTGTGCACAAGATGACAGTAGAGCGACAAACAAACCTCACATATTGAAACAGTATCTACAACAGCAGATTGAACCCTAATGCTCATCAGCGGCGCACGTTGCCACTGAGCCACGAGTTGGCCAATTGTCGTAGTAATTTATGTAAAAAAATGTTTAAAAACAAACCTTATTAAAACTTATTTTTGAAAGCAAACTTTTATTCAATCGAAAAAATATGTACATAGTATCTATACAGAATTTCTTTGTATAAAAATATCAAAGAGTTGATGAAGAATTTTGGTTCAACTTTATTGATGATAATCATTTAGTAAATGTAATATGGACAATTTAGTTCGTGGTTTATCGGATATTTTTAGGAAGGGGTATCCTAAAAATATATTTATCAATAGTTAAAACATAAAAACAAGTAGTCATTTAAATTTTATAATCAATGTGATGTTATATAATTGGAACAAAGAATACAAAATATTTATATACCGCACAAAAAAAAAAATCGTACATAAAAAGTCTCACAAAAAAGAACCGCATAAAAACAGGCTTGACTCTAGTTATTAGTACAGTTTTATAACATTTTTAAAATATCCGTCAAATTAAACATAAACAAAAAAAAATTTGTTTATTTTAACCATTCACTCATTTAAATGACATAGTATATTTTTTTTTTTTCATTCTTCTTCTTCATTGTCTCAACAACCCCATGGTGGGCCAAGGTCGTCTGCCTACTGGCAGATTTCGGGGAAAGGAGATGTTTTTATAGGGTTGGGTAAATCAACCCTACGCCCCACACTCGGCAAACATATTAGACCAGGACCCACGGCTTAAAGTGGATTCAGAACCACTACTAAAAGCCATGGCACCGTCGGAACTCGAACCTGAAACCTGTGGCACCGAGCGTCAATCACTCGGCCGTCATGCCCTTTTAAGTGTTTACATATTGATACGCATGTTCTTATTGATATCCACAATGCATAATGAATAGAAACATAATCTTTTCCTCGATTAAAAAATTGATACTTCGTTTCAAAAAACAAAAATACTTGAGATTCGCAATAAAGAATTCGAAATTATTTTCAAAATAATTCTTAACTCTGACGTTATCACGAAAAAAATGTTGTTGTTTCTTATCCCATTCGGTAGACCGCAACATCTAGGCCAAGGCCAGAACCCGTGTCGTCTCATGAAAGGAGGGAAAGAGAAGGGGTCGGTTTCTGTTGTGATGGAGCACCCATAGGTAGATGTCTGACTTGGCTCCGTGTCGCTGAAGATCTTTCTACGATGTAAGGCTGTCATCCCTATACCTAATAGTCAAATTAGACTGACACCTATGGTTGAAAGTGGATTCCGAATCATCGGCGTGTGACTAGAGCTCTGGCTCTTGATGCCAAAGGTCTCGGGTTCGACTCACGGCAGTGCCATGGATGTTTGTAGGGATTCGAATCCACTTTTAAATCATAGGTTTCGGTCTAATATGATTGTAGAGTGTTGGGCGTAGGACTGGCAATCCTACCCCGAAAAAGATCTTCAACGTCACGGAGCCAAGCCAGTTTGTACTACCGCCGCGACTCGAATCCGAAGCATCTGGCATAGAGCGCCAGAGCCCTAGTCACTCGGCCATCAGACCCATACACGAACATGTTAATAGAGTATGGTGTCAATGGTTAATAGGACTGCATTCATTCAGGGACGTTTCTATTTATAAGTCGCCATTTATAGGCAGCTTCTCTTGTGATGTATCACCCGTAGGTAGAAACCTGACTTGGCTCCTAGTACCTGAAGAGGGAGGCCAGTGCCTTCCAGAAGAACTTTTGGGTAGAACTACCCCAAATTTAAGTATCATATTGGAGAAAACCTGGAAAACTCCCACCAGGTAGTCCGAGGTAACAAAGCATGGGGCTCAGCATCACAAATGTCATTGAGGCTCCTCGTTTCTTGAAACAGTGTCTACAACAAAGCCGCCAGCGGATTGAACCTCAACCCTAATGCTCACCAGCGCCGCATATTGCCACTGAGCCACGAGTCGGACCCAGAAATAAAAAAAAAAAAAATTAAGGTTTCTCATAACTCCTGAACTTCCTTATTCGATGGAGTGAATGAATAAATGAATGAAGGAGGGAACCATTGCAATAGTTCAATTAAAAAAATTATTGTGTGTCATAACCCCTTAACTTCCGTCATTCGATCTACGAGATAAGATTAGACGCAGTTTTGGAGATCAAAGTCAGATGAGATGCACCTTGATCGAGCGAGGTCAACTTTTTATCCGGTTTAATCTGAGCATTCAATACTTCTCTATCTCTTTCGGAATTTCCTGGTACATAGTGAAATTCCAGATATTGTCAGATAACATTTGTCAGAAATAAAGGAATTTATCACTAATTGCAATAGTTGTTTGGCACATAAGCGATAAAAATTTTAATAAGATGCACAAATATCGATATTTAACGAGTTTTCGAATACAGCAATTCAATTTACGATGTTTCACATTTACGGTTTTTCTCAAGCAATATGTTTAAAAAGTAATTATTACAATTTTTAATTTTGTCTGTGGATCAAATTAATAAAAGAAATCCGTAAATTGCAAGAAAATCCAAGCTTTAAATCAATCAAACCAATGTTGGAGAATTAGCAGATTTAATGTATTGTTAATTATTTAATCAAAACAAAAGAAATTAAAAGTATAAAGGAAGGCAGGAAAAATAGGGGGCCTGATGGCCGAGTTACTAGCGCTCTGGTGCCACAGGCTTTTCGGTACCAGTTCCAGCGGTGCCATGGATGTTTGTAGTGGTTCGGAATACACTTCAAACCGTAGGTTCTAGTCAAATATAATTGTTGGGCATGAGGCTGACAAACTTACCTTATAAAAAATCATCCCCGTCTCGAAATTTGCTAGCTGGTAGATGACCTTGGCCCACAATCTACAGTGCAGCCTGATGATCAAGTGGCTAGTGCTCTGGCTTTTGGTACACAGGCTCCAGGTTAGAGTCCCGACGGTGGCATAGATGTTTGTGAGTGGTTCGGAATCTACTTTAAATTGTAGGTTCCAGTCTAATTAGCCTAAAATGGGCACAAAATGACCGTAGAGCGATAAACCAAACAAATCTGTTGTGATGGAGCACCCATAGGTAGATGTCTGACTTGGTTCCGTGACGCTGAAGATCTTTTCACGGGTAGCGTTGTCACCCCTTCGCCCAACAGTCATATTAGACAGGCACCTACTGTTTAAATTGGAATCCTAACCACTACAAACATCCATGGCACCACCGTGACTCGAATCCGAAGCATCTCGTACCGAACGCTAGAGCTTTAATCACTCGGCCACCAGACCCATACACTAATGTTAGTTTAGTTTGGTTTGTAGCTCATTTTTTGTGCACACTTTGGGATAATTAGACCGGCACCTGCAGTTAACGTGAATTCCAAAACCACCCACAAACTCCCATGCCTCCCCCCCAAGGATTCGAATCTGAAGCCTGTGGTGCCAGAGTGCAAGCGAATTGACCATCAGGCCGCACATGAACATATTAATCTAGTGAAGGGCTATATTGTTTGCATTTATTCAGCGATGTTGGTATCGAGTTGGTATCGAGCTAAGTTGTATTTATAAGTTTCTACTCCTCATTACAATAGTTCAATTTTAAAAAAGTTAATGTTTCTCTTAACTTTTTTATTCGATCTACGAGATAAGATTAGACGCAGTGCTGAAGATCAAAGTCAGATGAGAATGCACCTTGATCCTCTCTTTATCCGGTTTAGTCTGAGCATTCAATACTTCTCTATCTCTTTCGGAATTTCCGGGTATATAGTGAAATTCCCAGATATTGCCAGATAACATTCCTCCGAAATAAAAGGAATTTATCACTACTTGTAATCGCTGTTTGATGCATAAATGATAAAAATTTTAATAAGATGCTCGAATATCGAGGTTTTCGAATGCAACAATTCAATTTACGATGTTTCACATTTACCGTTTTTCTCAAGCAATGTGTTTAAGAAGTTATTATTATAATTTTTAATTTTGTCTGTTGTTATTGTCTTATCCCTCATTGAAGGAGGGTAGAGGGGTGCAGCTTCTGTTCTGATGCAGCACCCGTAGGAAGTCTGACTTCTGCTCCGTGACGCTCTTACAGTCATAGGAGACCGAGACCTACGGCTTAAAGTGGATATTTTTGTCTGTTGGATAAAATTAATGAAGAAATCTGCAAATAGCAAAAAATCAAGCTGGAAACCAGGAAAATCAATGTTGAAGAATTAGAAGATCTAATATATTGTAAAATTATCTAATCAAAACGAAAGAAGTTTGAAAGAATAAAGAAATGCAAGGGAAAAAAACAGATATATACCATCTCATTTGAATGGTTCATAACAAGTTAAAATTAAAGACATTAAACATTTTTATTTATTTATATTTAATTTAGTGGGCCTGATGGCCGAGTGACTAGCGCTCCGACCGCGGTGCCGCGAGTTTCAGGTTCGAGTTCCGGCGATGTAATAGATGTTTGTAGTGGTTCGAGTCCACTTTAAACCATTGATCCCGGTCTCGAATGATTGTTGAGTAGGGCTGACAAATCTACCCCAAAATTAGTTCCTTAGCAATTTTTACATCGCATTAATTTAATTCAAATTCATAAGAAAAAGGACATTAAGATAATATCACACAAAAAAAATAAAAAAAAATTCTAAAAAATTACTAAACGTATTTTTAAATTGAAATTCATTTTCTTTTCAAGTTCATATATTACATCGTTTATATTAACTTCAACAGCTTGCAGATATTTTACGAAATTACAAAGGTTTTTCTGTGTTGTGCCTATCCTCAATGCACCCATAAATAGTCTACTCATGGATGGTGGAAAGGGGGCAGCTTGTGTTGTGATGGATCACCCGTAGGTAGAGAAGTCTGACTTCGCTTCAAATCGCTGATGAAGGAGGACAGTGCCTACCAGGAGAAATTTTAGTGAAACTACTCCGCATTTGCCCATCGAATGGGAGAAAACCAGGAAAACTCCCACCCAGATACTCCGATGAAAGAGGCAAGATGTTGAACATCCCAAACGTCACCGAGTCTCTTCGTTTTTGAAGGTTATATCATATTATAAATGATAGAAAATGTATCGGAAGTCGAAATTCCATATTCCATATATTAATTCTTAAAATTTTTTTAATTAAATAATTAATAAAAGTAGTATTTTTAGTAATTTAAATCAAATTCTTAAAAGAGAACATTAATGTAGTATTGCACAAAAAATAAAAAAAAATCTAAAAATGTTACATCAACAATTTATAAATTGAAGTTCATTCCTCTTTTCTCTTTTGCATATTGCATGTTATTTGACAAGTCCACATATACATTACATAAATTTTAAAAATAAATTTATAAATTTTAAAATAAATTTTTTAATTTATTAGTTTATATTAACTTCAACATATTACAGATATTTTAAAAAATTACAAAAAAATTTTTTTGTTTCTATTAACATCGGTATCATATCATTGAAATTCTAACAACAACCAAAAGAAAAACAACCTTTGAATTTATGAGTGCAACCTTTAGATGGTAAAGGGCCATAAGTTTGAACACGTTCACATTTCAATTATGGGTTTAAGGGTTTTTCAAGCCCGCCAGGCTCACTCCCAGCTTGGCCCCTGGTAGTAAATATACAGAGTGTCCCAGAACTTAAAATTCTAATATATCTCTTATCTTCGTCCAGTATTAGCTTATGCAAGCCCAGTGTGGGGTTCTATTGCACGTACAAATTTTGAAATTATTCAAAGGCTTGAGAACAAAACTCTCAGAATGTTAACGATTTCACCCTGTGGTACTTTCCATGGCAATATTAGACGAGCTCTCTCTATTCCAGAGTTTAAAGACAATTTGTTCACAAAATTTCTACTCAATTCTATAATGATATGCGAAACATCAATAACCCCGTTTTAAATATCCTACAAAATTACGATTATGATATTTCTTCCCTTCAGAAGCATATCAAAAGACCTGTCACGGTTCTAAATATTTTAAATTAGATTCCTTAGAACTGCTCTAGGTGAAGAAAAAGTCTTTTTCTCCAGCCATTTTTCTGGTCTTAAATTTTCTGCTCATTTGCTCTGCTCATGCTTTATTTATTTATTTTGATTACATGCAACTGAGTTTCTATCAACATCTACACTTTTGAAATTTTTGTATTTTTTCATTTTTAATTTTTATTAAATAAATAATTCTTTTTTTAAAAAGAAATTATTTAAAAAAGAAAGCATTTAATTATCTATTTTGCTTGTTAACTTAAAGGGCGCATGAGACCACGCGCTAGCATCACATGTTTTACAATGAGTATTGGTAAGCACAGAAGGAGCTAAAGGATCTCCATGTAAATCCTCATAACAAAAGAGGTGTGCCCAGCAAGATTTTTTCGCAAACCGGATATGACGTCATACATTTTCTCTTTCGCATCTCGAAAACTATAGGTCGTAGAAGGCACAGTTCCTTTGTGGCCTTTTCTGTTGTGATGAAGCACCCGTAGAAAGAGTCGGATGTGGCTCCGTGACGCACTTACAATCTTATGAGACTCGGGACCTACGGCTTAAAGTAAATTCCGAACCACTACAAAAATCTCATGAGTCATCGCCGGGACTTGAACCAGAAACCTCCCAACAAAATGTGCATAGAATGACCGTAGAGCAACAAGATTTACTGGTGATGTACGGTACATCCACCTAACACCCGGAAGGTGTTCCACAGGTCGAGACCCATACTGGGTGCAAAAGATAGTATATAGTAGTAGCATATCTAATTAGACCAAAGCGTGCACAAAATGACCATAGAGTGACATAAAAAGAGCGGCCTGACGGTCAATTGGCTAGTGCTCTAACCTTTCGTACCACAGGCTTCAGGTTCGAATCATGGCTGTGACATGGATATTTGTCAGTGGTTCGGAATCTGAGAGTTAAACTGTAGGCCTCAGTCTAATTAGCCTGCTAAAGTGTGAAAAATCACCGTAGAGCAACAAACCAAATCCTTCAGAGACTGTCAGGGCTCCTCACTGATATCACTCCATACGTGTAGGTGATACCATGACTGCGTCTTTCGTTTCTTCCGATTTCGCCCTTTCTCGCCCCTGGAAAGTTGAAAGTCCAAATTCTAGAGAAAACTCATCTTTTCAAACGTAAGTTTCTACGTCAGTGTGACGTCCATTCTGCTTATTTCGACGTCTTCTACGTCATTTCTTCTATGTCAGTGTGGATCCAGGATTAAAGATTTTTTATGGTCCGCTTCTCCACCAAACTTGTTAAGAAAAATTTGTGAAACAAAAGTTGAATGCAGTCTTATTGTTGAGAACCGATGATGTTTTTGTAGTTTTGGTGAAGTCCCGCGGCTGCGCAGCAAACCGTTAGCTTCTATCTTGGATAGTCCATTGGAAAGATGGAATGAACATTGCTGGGGGAAAGGAAACGGTAAAGACTAAAAAAGGAATCTTGCCCAAATACTAAAATAAAGTTTAATAGAGTGAGGGGTTTAAATTTTATTTTTATTATTATTATAATAATAATAATAATAATAAGTGAGGAAAGTAATTAAAATTCATGGGAGAGAGATAAAATGAACGAATAATTGGAAGAGCACAAAAAAGGAAGTTAAATATACTGGGGTAGAGAGATTGGAAAAGAAATAAAACAGAAAATGATTAAATCGTTGGCAGGATGAAAAAGAATCGCTAGATAGTGTTGAGAACTTAACAGAATAAACGAAAAAAAAAAAAAAAACACCCCGAAGCGCGGTCCAAAAGAGACTGCAAGAGCGAACTGGGAAAAGTGAAAGCAAATCGAGGTCAGCGCTGGGGGTCGGAATGTGGTGGCGCGTGAAAATAAGCAATCTGGCAGAATCAATTAGAGAGGGTGCCATAAGTGTTTGGCGCTCTTTGGATTAGTGATATCACAGGTGGGGAAGTCTTTTGGAGAAGCTCATTATCAATGTTTGGGATATTGGAGAAAAAGTTATGTGCAAGTTTATAAATGAATTGAGGGAGAGTTTGTATATTGAGAGAGTACTGAATGTTTGGCAAGTTATGGGATAGAACCAGAGCGTTAATAATCATGCGGAGAATTTGTTTTGAAGGCGACTGATGGTAAAGCAATATTTGGATTTGGATGTATAGTCCGTGATTGATCATTGACCCGGCTTACACATCAGAAGAGAATTTTACATATATGCACCGTCTGCAAGTTACCAGATACAAATTAAAATATTAAATAGATTACAAAATATTTATATTGTTTGCTTAAGCTGGGTTCGAGCCAACCAAAATGAGAACCTGAAAGTTCACATGCAGAAATTACAGTATGCATATAATAATAGTATTAAACTATCTATAATATTATACATGAATATTGATTGATATGAGAGACATACTAAAAATTTTTAATGGAATATGGGTTTGTTGCCTACGGTCATTTTGTGCAAACTTTTAGTTAATTAGACAAGGATCTACAGTTTAACGTGGATTTCGAACCTTTCACAAGCACCCATGGCACCGCCAGGGCCCGAACCCGAAGCCTGTGGTACCAAAGAATAGAACTAACGGAACTAACTTTTAATAGTATGCAGGCATATTGATTTTATGTGAGACATAGCTAAATTTTTATTGGAATATGGGAGAAAAGCTTATGGTTTAAAAGTTATCAATTTGGAAACACTTAACCACACAAATATTATAATATATTATATTATTATATATTATATAACAGAGTATATATATATAGTATTATTATATAACACTATTATACATGAATATTTTTTTGATAAAACAGGGTGTTGCAATTAAAGTGATCCTATTCAGATCCCCTTCAGAACCCCGGCCTCGTCGGATTTTTATGAAACTGCATATATGTTATATGACCATGGGAAAAGACGCAATAATAATAATTCAAACTTTTGTCCACCAGAGGGCATATGGGTGGCTAAAAAAAAAGGAAAAACAATCTCCTTATAATCCTTAAAAATTGTCTCATACAGAATGCCCCATCGACATGAATTACGTGACGAAAGCGCATTATATCGTGTCTCAATGGTAGCGTGGAAGAACATCTCGAGGAATTTCAGCAACA
>BPLR01014192.1:0-40490 GCA_021605095.1 Caerostris extrusa
ACTGATTCTTCGTGACTTTTCCGTCACAAAATAAACCCTTATCGTTCCCAACCACCGTATTCAAGTGATTTTGCATCTTGCTACTTTGGCTATTCCCTAAACTCAAAAGAACACTCCGGGGACGTTTTGAGTCGATTGAAGGAGACATTTCAAAAAACGCCACCAACCTAAAAAGAAAAAAAAGATTTAAGTACCAAAAGCCCGGGAAATTTAAAATTTAAAACTGGTCTTACTTTTGGTCACAGTAGTAGTTCTGTGGGACCAATAAATTAAAACATTATAAATGTACACCAGAAATTTTTTATAAATCCTTTTATTTAATACAGTGATAATTCCTTGATTAAAATTTCATTAAAAATGACATTGCTTTATTTTATACATAATCTTTTTGTAAAATATTTTTCATAATTATTTATATTATTTTCATCATTAAAATCATATAGACTAACATTTCTAGTAGCCATCATAGTTTCTCGAAAACATTCTTTGGCGCATTATCGTGTATTCCGTGTTCCATTTGACCTCAAACGCGTCAAATCTCGATTGGTACCGAAAACACTGAATGCAGCTATCCTGCATTGATTCTTCTTGAAGTTTTTCGCCAAAAATGAAACCCATATCGTTCCACAACCACCGTATTCACACCGTGCGGCTTCACAGCCATAGACAAAACAGGTTTAATAAAGGTTTTATATAACAAAAATTTAATTTTCTGCTTATGAACTGTGATTTAATTATAGATCATAAACATTATAATTTTACGTCGTTTACGTATATAATTTAAACATTAAAAACTATAATGATTTCAAAAGATCACATTTTTTTGGTTCACCGTGTAACAGTGGTGTTAATCCACCTTGTATAACTCATTAATTAAGAGTTTTTATTAATCGTGGCTTCATTGAATCTTTTAGAATTAATAATTTATGTTGAGTTTAAAAAACACTTGTTTGACATGTAATTTAAACTATAACAACCCTCATAACTTGTATATTTAATAAGCATTTTTTGAATGAAGTAAATTTTAATTTTAGATATTTTTGACAGCAACGGATTTCATGGTTTTCTGATCTTAAATAAATTTTAGCAAAGTGATAAAAAAGATGTCTTTCTCTTTACAAATTTTTAACAATGCTTATTTGCTGATGTGTCGGAGCCGTAGAAAATGTTAAGCACAGTTCGCGGTTTTTAAATTATCCTTTGATGAGGTTTTAAAATTATTTTCCTCATTAATTTTAAAATTAATCAAGGAAATAAAAAGATTTCATAATTATTGCATAAAAATTTTTGCGGCGTTAAATCGTGAAAAGTCAATCAGCCAAAATATGTTTAATATTATTTGAATTAAATTAATTCTTCGAAATATTGTTTAAAATTAGATTAATTATTGTTAAAAAATTTTTCTTTGGTTTTATTTATATTCCACACATACGCAATCTCGGACATATCCCAAACATACGCAATATACTACACTGGTGTGCAAAATTTAAGCAACAGGGTTTTTTTTGCCATAACTCCACAAGAAATCATCTGGGAGACATGACATTCAGAAATGAGGGAAGTATTATGTACGTAAAGGATGACGAAAGCATCGGCGCTGAAAAAGGAATACAATGCATACGGTATGGAATCAAACAAAAACAAGCTTTATTGAAAGTATAGTATCGCGATTTATTATTGTCTATCAGAGGAAGAACAACAATCAGTGTTCCTTAATATGGGATATGCCCTCCCCTCACTGCAATGGTTGCTTCACCGTCTCCATACTCAGAACCAGCTGGTGCAACATTTCTTAGTAGGAGTGCCCATTCACTCAATCAGCATCTGTTTGAGTGTTGGGTGTTCTCCGGAGGATGTAAGCGTGCTGCAATGCGACTCTCAAAGCATCCTACACATGTTCGATGGGATTTAAATCTTGGGGCACTCTGGCCAATACATTCAGTGATATCTTTCCCTTTCCAGTAGCTCCTCAACAGCAAGAGTCCGATGTGGCCGTGCATTGTCATACATAAAAATGAAGTCTGGGTCAATGGCCCCTCGGAACCGAAGCACATGGGGAAGGAGTACCTCACGCTGCACCCTCACAATAGCGATTCCCGGTTACAGACCATCTGTCGAAAACATGGGACTCAGTTCGCTCGTTCCCCAGACAAGAACTCCAGAATCACCATAACGGTGTCTTTCCTGAGGTTACTGGGATAAAACCGGGTCCCGAAATCTCTCCAAATCAAAACGCGCCGAGAATCTCTTCTGGTACAGAACCGACTCTCATCCGTAACGAGGACACGACTTCAGTGATCAGTTGTCCAGTTTTTGTGCTCTCTGCACCACTGAAAATGGTGGCGTCGGTGGCCAACTTTCAACGGGAGGCAGCGTTCAGGACGGCGGGCGAATTGGCCCACTTTGTGAAGGTGTCTGGCCACAGTAAACGGCGACACCTGTCGCCACGTTGCTGTACAGAGTTGCTGAGCAATGGCGCTTGCTGACTGCTGTCGCCTCTTTTCGCCTGCAGGACGATATATCAGTCATCCCCTGCAGTTTTCTTCCATGGGCGGCCACCACAAACCTTTCTAAGAGCTGTACTGTGGTTTGAAACGCTTTCCAGGTGCGCGAAACGACACTTTTGTTGATTCCGAACTCTGCAGCTACACTGGTGACAGTACGCCCCTCCTCCAGCTTTCCGATCATTCTTCCTCGTGTGAAGTCGTCCAGGTGATTTCTTCTAGCCATATTTCACGAACTGACTCACTGGCACTTGCAGCGAATATGTTGAATTGCGTCTCCGTCCTTCCTTTTATTCTACTGTTGAGCTGCGCGCGCCGGCATCGTACATCGTCACGTTTTGCGTACTCTCACGTCGCCTCCGACGTTTCGTTCCTGATATTTGCATACGCATGACGTTTCTACTGACTTACGTGTTCATTGTACTGATCTCCAGACCTCCTTTTCTGCAATTTCATGGTTATCTGCTAAATCTTTACATTGTTGCTTAAGTTTTACACACCAGTGTATTTCAGGTTTATTACGTCTTGGAAATAATGGAGAAGATGTTAATCCAAATCTATTGAGTCTAACTTTTTAGAAAGATAGGTTTTCACGCAAAATCTTGAAATTAGTTCTTTCTTCTTTTTGTATTGATGAGTTGGATGGATACTATTTAAATGAATTAGATCCAGCACTTATTTTCTTTTTGTTTCATTGTTTATCTGAGGTTTTAAATGTTGTCTTCTTTTATGATAAATGATGTCTTCCGGTGATATCCAATTTAAAATCATTGCATCTGAAGCAGATTTTGCTAAGAAATCTACTTGTTCAATAGTTCTCAAAGTGTAAAAATAAAATTGAATTCAAGTTTTGTTTAAAATTATTTCCAAGAAGTTTGATAACTGGTGTGGATTTAACATTACAATTTTGGAAAGCTTGAAGGCATACCATTATATTATTTTATTAGAGAGACTATCTGATAAAACAATATAATGGTATGATTCAAGTACATACGTTGAGATTAAAAAAAAATCAGCTCTAGAATTTCACCTGTAAAAATACTGTTGTAATTTGAAATCTTCCCAGATGAATTTTCTTCAGAGAAAAATTAATGCAGGAAATTGAGTGCTTAGTCGGAGTTTTGGATGCATCAGTTGTTAAAATGGTTTTATTTTTCATTTTTTTCGCTTTAAATTGATCAAAAAGATTCTTAATTAAGTGATGTTGTAGTTGTTTGGTTTGGAATGGTAAACCATCAATCATTTTTATCAATGGAATGAGGGGCCTGAAGTTTGTGGTGCCATGGAAGTTTTTAGCGATTTGGAATCCACTTTAAAACCGTAGGTCCCGGTCTAACAGGATCATAGAGCATTGCGGAGGTATTGTTACTCCGCGTCCGTAGCTTATCTTCAAGCCGCACGCACCTCCTAGCTAGTACTATATGAGTAAACGTCGGTGCAAAAACTTGCCTTTTAAGGCATCAAAGACAATTGTCTAAGTGTTTGCCAGCTGCAATAGAACAAAAAAAAAATCAATTTAATGAAGATTGGGAATTAGACAGAAAGCGTAATGTGTAAAATTTTAAAAAGGTCAGTGAAAAAGGTTTGAGGTGAAATTGGTTGCTTCAAACGGGTATAATAATTTTCTAATCTCAGATATTGAGATCTAATCTTTTCTAATCTGATATATTGGGCCTGAACGGCCGAGTGGCTAGCGCTCTGGCACTCGGTACCATAGGTATCGGGTTCAAATCCCGGCGGTGCCATGGATGTTTGTAGTGGTCGAATCCACTTTAAAAACTGTAGGTCCCAGTCTAATATGACTCTATGGGCGTAGGGCTGATAACCCTACCCCGTAAAAAGAAAACATGTCATGTTTCGAAATCTGCCAGTAGGCAGACGGCCTTGGCCCACCATGGGGCTGTTGCGCCGATAATGATGAGATATTGAGAGAGGGGAGGGGCTGGATGGATCGAAAGAAATATCTTTTAGACATAAAATAAACTGTCTGCGGAAAAGGGGGTTTGGCCGGCTACTTTGTATCACACTGGAATATGAGTTCATTTAGGACAGGGGTGGCGGGCCGCCTTGAACATTTTTTCAGCTTGTGAAATTTATCACACATTTAGAAAATATATTTATTTTATAATGGCTGAAGTAGTGAAAAACAATGTATTAAAAAATGCATTATGTGTGCATACATATATTCAAAAATTAACTAAAATTTATGTGAAAAAATTGATTTTGACTTTAAAATAACATTCTTGAATATATTGTCTGTTTTATTGATCAGTTTACAGTTATGAGTTCGCAGAATAATTAAATTATAGTCTGCGAACTCACAATGAGCGCAAATCTTGGAATGTCTAATATATCAGGTTCTATGTTTCACTTTAAGTGACCTTAATGGCTCAGCGAATATCCCTAGATACGCGCAGTTGTGCGTTTAGTATCATTATTATTATATTACCTATGTTTAAATGTAAGAATAATAGTTTTAACACAATAATAAATCATTATATTTTAATTTTTCACTGCTCAAAAAAATGTCCACAGTGGTTCTACATCTAATGTGGGGATATATGATTTTATATGCGGCCCGCGGAGTTAGGATGCATTTCCAAAGTGGCCAGCAAGATCACTTGGGTTGGCATTTCCTGATTTAGGGATACCTGTTGCAAACCGTAAAGTAATTGCTAGAACCGACATTTATAAACAAGTTCCGACATAGAAATGGTGCCGCTAATCTGCGTATACTCGCAGGACAGCCAAATAATTTAAAATATTAATAAAATACAATTAAACAAAATACAAAATTTATACCAAAACAAGCAAACTAATTAATATTACTTTTAATGAAATACTTAAATACAATGTTTTTACACTTAAATTTAAGATATTAACAAGATTTTAATTTGCTACACAAAACAGAATTAATTACAAATATTTTACAGAGAAATAATCGTATTGGACGCAATAAAATTTTCACTTACTACAATTGTGACACAGTTAATTTTCCCCACACTTTATAATAAATATCCCTATCTGTGAGTAGGCAGGTATATTACCAGTAACCTCAAAACCAATCGTAAAATGAAATCGCAGCAAAAAACGCAGATTAAAGCAGATTATCATCGCAGCCTCTTTTAAAATGCGGCATATCTTAAACGAAGCAAAATGTTTAGTCACCAGGCCAACGTCCTGTTCAAGACTGGTCTCTCCCTCCTTCTCTTTTGGGGCATGAATGGCCGAGTGGCTAGCGCTCTGGTGCTCGGTACCACAGGGTTCGAGTCCCGACGGTGCCATGGGTGTTTGTAGTGATTTTGAATCCGCTTTAAACAGTAGGTCCCGGTCTGTTTAGCCTAAAATGCATAAGATGACCGTAGAGCGACAAACAAACCAAACCAAGCCGTGCTTCCCTTTCTCAAAAGGGTCTCTATTTCTTCCGCAAAACTCAAAGGGGTCTTCTTTCACCCCCGCCAAATGACCGGTTTTCTTTTTGAGTGCACCCTCGACGGACGTCACCCTCGAGGTGGCGTCATCTGCAACTCCTGAATTCATCAAAAGGAAATATACCTTGCCTAAACACAATAGGATAATTACAAGTTATCAACAGTGATATTCTACACAGTGGTGAGAATTTGGAGGTTACTGGAACAAGAGGAATTAAAAATAGGAGAACCATATTCCAGAATACGTGAATAGTGGAGTTTACAATTTTGATGATATGCCATGAACGACAACTCCAAGAGTTTGAAGCAATTGCTTTAATGCATTAAGTTTTTTAATAGATTTCTTTTTAATATGAGAAAAATTTTGCTTTGAACTTTTACCAAGAAACCAAACTATTAATTCAAACGTGTACGTTCAACAACTCGCCAAACGGAAAGATGCTGTTCAAGAAAAGTGGCCAGAATTGGCAAATCGTAAGGGTGTTGTTTTGCAGCATGATACCCACACATATTTCATCACTCGCTAAAAATTATTGGAACTAGTTTGGGATGCGTTGATGCATCTACCCTATAGCCCTGACCTTGCACCTACAGATTACCATTTATTTTGTTCCATGCAGAACTCCATAAATAGTGAAATTTTTCATGGATTTATGATGTAAAATCACATTTAATTCATTTTTTGCTGGCAAAAATTAGAATTTTTATGAACATGGAATTATGATACTGTCTGAAAGATGGTAAAAGGTCAAGGTAAAAAACATACAATTTCTAATAGAAGAAAGTTATATTTTTAAGCAAAAATTTTGAATATTCTTTCTTGTTTAAAAAAAATTGCCAACCCAATACATTTCGATTTATCGGTTGCGCAAGATTTTTGTAAAGTCTACAAATTTTTCAATTTTGCTTACATTTTAAGATTTATAAAAAGATTTCATCAAGGAATTATTATTACTGCATTAAATAAATCTATAAAAAGATTTCGTCAAAGAATTATTATTACTGTATTAAATAAAAGTTCTACAAAAAGATTTCATCAAGGAATTATTATTATTGTATTAAATAAAAAGTTCTACAAAAAATATTTCGTCAAGGAATTATTATTAGTGTATTAAATAAAAAGATTTAATCAAGGAATTATTAGTACTATATTAAATAAAAAGATCTATAAAAAGGTTTTCTGATGTAACGATTGTAATGTTCTTATTTAATGGTCACACAAAAACTATATTTCGGTTTGTCGACTGCGCATGATTTTGTAAAGTCTACAAATTTTTTCTAATATTCTGCTTATAAAATGTTTCAATTTACGTTTCATTTCGCTAGAAATTTTTAAGCTTAAATTTTCAAGAAATTTTTTGATTTTTCTCTCTGACGGTTTTTATTATATTTTTTCAATTCCTTCTATTAGCTCACACTCTCCCTATATATATCTTGTTCAAATTTTCAATCGCTAATAATATACTATTTATTCATCCACTCAAGTTTAAATATATTTTTGAACTTGTAGTGGATATTCTGATGTTAATGCATTTTTTTCAAATATTAATTCAGTAATTAAATTTAATGAATTGATTTTTAGTTTTTTTATAGATTTAAGTTGCATGTATCTACCAATAAATGGCGCCAGATATACTTAAAAAAAATGAATGAAAATTATTTATAAAGGACTTTCTGCAATAGAGTGAAAAAAAAAGGAATTGACTTAAAAGTTTTTTTACATCACTTGTTTCGAATGTCGTCTCTCTCTCAAAACACTTCATTGACCGATATAAAAGAAAGCGAAACTTTTCAAACTATTTCGAATGTAGCAGTAAAGGAAAATAAAATAAATCAAAGAAAGAAGCTTTCTCGCTTCTTCACCGGAATGCAAAGTGAGTTATCGTTTCTTGAACAGAAAATTACTTTTTCTCTGGAAAAAAAAAAACCGATTCTTCTTTTCAGTTTCTTTTAAGATTAAAAGTCCGATCTTGCGATCTCTTTTTTTTTTAAGTGAAAAGAAACTCCCTTCTTTTTTAAAGTTTTTGGTGTTAAATTGACCAAAGTCGATTAAATTTGTTTAATAGTAATGTAATAAGAAAGTTATGATAATAATGTCTCCTATTGACTTAGTTGCTGTACTTTAATTTTTTATTGTTATCTTTGATGACCCTAAACCTTGTTAGATATTTCTTTTATTCTAATGCATCTGGAGACACTTAGACCCAGTTGTCTTTGTTGTTTTAAGGAAAGTGCTGCACCGACGTTACTCACTCAGCACTACACAGGAGGTGAGTGTAGCTTGAAGATAAGCTACGGAAGCGGAGAAACAATACCTCCGCAACGCTTTACGATCATGTTAGACAAGGACCTACGGTTTAAAGTGGATTCCGAACCCTACAAACGCCCATGGCACCGTCGGCACTCTAACCTGAAACCTATGGTAGCTAGCACCAGTGCGCTAGCCACTCGGCCATTTTAGAGATAATCTAGAAAAATCTATCTATATAAAGATTTCATCAAGATTTATTATTACTGTATTAAATAAAAATTTATATATATAGATTTCATCAAAGGAATTATTAATACTGTATTAAATAAAAAGATCTATAAAAAGATTTCATCAAGGAATTATTAATAATATATTAAATAAAAAGATCTGTAAAAATATTTCATCAAGGACTTTATTTACTATATATTACAAGGAATTATTATTTTATTAAATAAAAAAGATCTATATAAAGATTTCATCAAGGAATTATTATTACATAAAAAGATTTAATGTATTAAATAAAAAAGATCTATAAAAGATTTTCTTGTGTACATTTGTAACGTTTTTATTTAATGATCACACAGAACTATAATTCAGTTTGTCGATTGCGCATGATTTTTGTAAATTCTACAAATATTTCAATTATTCTGTTTATAAAATGTTTCTAGTACAATTTCTCCAAACTTTAAGAAATTTTTCAGGCTGCCTTTTTTTCTCTCTACCGATTATTTATTATATTTTTTTTTTCGAATGTCTTTCTCTCTCAAAACACTTCATTGACCGATATAAAAAGAAAGAGAAACTTTTCAAACTATTTCGAATGGGCAGTAAAGAAAAATAAATAAATTCAAAGAAAGAAGCTTTCTCGCTTCTTCGCCGGAATGCAAAGTGAGTTATCGTTTCTTGAACAGAAAATTACTTTCTCGGGGAAAAAAAAAACCCGATTCTTCTTTTCAGTTTCTTTTAAGATTAAAAGTGTGATCTGGCGATCTCTTTTTTTAAGTGAAAAACAAAAAGAAACTCGTTTCTTTTTTTTAAAGTTTTTGGTGTTTAACTGACCAAAATCGATTATTTCATTGCCTTCAAAATAATCCCCCTCCGGACACAATACACTTATGCCAACTTTTTTCCAAACTTCAATGCACGCTAAAAAGTCATCGACAGTGATGGCCTTCAAAGCGCGCGGCGATTCAAATTGAATCTCTTCAATCGACTCAAAACGGTGTCCCCGGAGTGGTCTTTTGAGTTTAGGGAATAACCAGAAATAACACGATGTGAAGACGGTGGTTGTGGAAAAATATGGGGTTCATTTTGGCGAAAAAAGTCACGAAGAATCAATGCAATATGAGCTGGCGCATTCAATGTTTTCGGTACTGCAAATGGACCGATCCTTTTGAAATTCCAACACCATCAGCAAGGTCTCTAATTGTAAATCGGCGGTTTGCAAGCACCAAATATTTAATTTTTTGACGTGATTTTCGTCGATTGAGGTTGATCGTCAATCAGAGGGCTCTTCGTCTTCAACGTTCTCTGCCTTCTTTGAACTGTTTATACCACTTTTAAACGTTTCTTTCCGACATAGGAATGCTCACCGAATGCCTTCTGCAACATTCTATACGCTTCCGAAAAATAAAATGTAACAAGTTCTTTGCTCAATTCATTCATACATTTCAAAAATCGCCGGAATCAGTTTTAGCGTCTCACGAAGACAAGCGTAACTCAGACACTAATGAATATTTTGACGTCAAATTTCACACAGATATCAAGGACAGCAAAACTAAAAAAAAAAAAAAAAAAAACTAAAAGAAAAAAAAATTAAATGTCTATAAGCCCCGGGAATTTTAAATTGAAAATTGGTCTTACTTTTTTGACACAGTAGTATATTTCGGTTTGTCAATTGCTCATAAATTTTGTAAAGTTTGCAAATTTTTCTACTATTCTGCTTTTATAAAATGTTTCTAGCACAATTTCTCTACGTTTTTTTCGCTAGAAATTTTTAAGGCTGCATTTTTCTCTTTGCCGATTATTTATTATATTTTTTTTTTTCGATTGTCTTTTTCTCTCTCAAAACATTTCATTGGCCGATATAAAAAGAAAGAGAAACTTTTCAAACTATTTCATGTGTGCAGTAAAGGAAAAAAATAAAACTAAAACTAAAAAGAAAGTAGCTTTCTCGCTTCTTCGCTGGAATGCAAAGTGAGTTATCGTTTCTAGAAATTACTTTCCCGGAAAAAAAAAAAACCCGATTCTTCTTTTCAGTTTCTTTTAAGATTAAAAGTCTGATCTTGCGATCTCTTCTTCTAAGTGAAAAAGAAAATGGTACTCACTTCTTTTTTTTAAATTTTTGGTGTTAAACTAACCAAAGTCGATTACATTTTTGCTTAATAATAATGTAATAACAAATTTATGGCAATAACGTCTAATATTTATTTAAATTTTGTGTTTTTTTTTTTTTTTTACTAATTTTATCTTTGATAACCTTAACCGTTTTAGAGATAAACAAAGAAAAACTTCTGTTGTAAATTGACTTTTTCCATTAGTTTTCTGTAAATTCCTGCTAATTTACCTTCTTCTTTTCTGTAAATTTTTTTGCAATCCTCAATGCACGCTAAAAAGTCATCGGCAGGGATGGCCTTCAAAGAGCGCTGCGATTCACGTTGGATCTCTTCAATCGACTCAAAACGGTATCACCGGATTGGTCTTTGAGTTTAGGGAATAATCAGAAGTCGCACGGTGGGAATACGGTGGTTGTGGAACGATATGGGTTTCTTTTGGCAAAAAGTCACGAAGAATCAATGCAGAGTGAGCTGGCGTGTTCAGTGTTTTCGGTACCAATCGAGATTTGACGCGTTTGAGGCCAAAAATGGAATTGACCGTTCCTTTTAAAATTCTCACATCATTAGCAAGGTCTCTAATTGTAAATCGAAGGTTTGCAAGCACCAAATCTTTAATTTTTTTGATGCGAGGTTCGTCGATTGTGGTTGAGGGTCGCCCAAAGGGCTCTTCGTCTTCAACGAGTTCTCTGCATTCTTTGAATTGTTTATACCACTTTTAAACATTTTTTTCAGATGTAGGAATGTTCACCGAATGCCTTCTGCAACATTCTATACGTTTCCGCAAACAAAATGTAATGCAAGCTCTTTGCTCAATGAATTGAGACATTTTTTCAAAAATCGCCGGAATCAGTTTTTAGCGTCTGACGAAGTCAAGCATAACTCAAACACTAATGAATATTTTGACGTCAAATTTCACACAGATATGAAGGACAGCAAAAATAAAAAAGAAACCTAAAGAGAAAAAATTGAAATTCTATAAGCCCCGGGAATTTCAAATTGAAAATTGGTCTTACTTTTCGACACAGTAGTATATTTCGGTTTGTCATTTTTGATTTTTGTAATGTTTACAAATTTTTCTAATATTCTTGTAAATTGTTTCTAGTACAATTTCTCTACGTTTCTGTTTGCTAGAAATTTTTAAGGTTGTAGTTTTCTCTGTGCCGATTATTTATTATATTTTTTTCGAATGTCTTTTTCTCTCAAGACACTTCATTGACCGATATAAAAAGAAAGAGAAACTTTTCAAACTATTTCGAATGTGCAGTAAAAAAATAAAATAAAAATAAATGTGAAGAAAGGAGATTTCTCGCTTTTTCCCGGAATGCAAAGTGAGTTATCGTTTCTTGAACAGAAAATTACTTTCTCGGGGAAAAAAACCCGATTCTACATTTCAGTTTCTTTTAAGATTAAAAGTCTGATCTGGCGATCTTTTTTTTTTAAGTGAAAAAGAAAAAAGAAACTTGCTTCTATTTTAAAAGGTTTTGGTGTTAAACTGACCAAAATCGATTGCGTTTGCTTAATATTAATGTAATAAGAAAGTTATGACAATAAATTGTTCTAAATTCAATTTAAATCCTGTTCTGTTATTTTTACTACTGTTCACTTTAATAACCTTAACTTTTTAGAGATAAATCTAGAAAAACGCTTTTAAGCATGGACTATAAAAAAGACTTTTAGTATGCAAATTTTGATTTTTCTTTATTAGTACTAAATAATTAAATATGTTATATAATTTGTCAAAAAAATGGCAGGACAGTTAGATGTAATTCTTTGATAAATAAATTAAATAGGGCAATCTTTTATTTGCTTCTATATTAAATTAGATGTAAAAAACTGTCCATTCTTTTTTTCTGTAATGCATTTATGACATCTTATTAAAAGGAATATAATTGTTGGTATGTAGGAAGATTAAAAAATATATTACCATCATTAAAATTTTTTAAATAACGTAGAATATTATTTGTACTATTAGAAATATTTCTGAGTCCTGGTGGCTCACAGACTAGTTCACGGTGCCACAGGTTTCGCTTTCAAGTACCACAGGTGCCATGGATGTTTGCAGTGGGTCGGAATCCACTTTGAAAAATATGTCCCGGCCTAATAAGAGGCCTAATGGCCAATTGGCTAGCGCTCTGGCCTTTGGTACCATAGGCTTTAGGTCCGAATTCTGGCTGTGGCATGAATGTTTGTAAGTGATTCGGAATTCACGTTAAACTGTAGGATTCAGTCTAATTAGCTTAAAGAGTGCAAAAATGACCATTGAGCCACCGGTCCAATAAGACTGTAGAGCGGGGGACGTAGGGCTGACAACCCTACCCCACTAAAGAAACCCCATCCTACTAAAGAAAACAGCTCCTGTTTCATAATCTGTCTGTAGATAGAAGGCCATGGCCCAACATGGGGCTATTGCGCCACTGAAGAAGAAATATTTATACTGGCACAATTTATGGAAACAATGTTGTTTAAATATATAAACAGTATTGAATCCGGTCATTTTATAGACATCATACAGATAATATTGACTCTTAAATTTTAATATGTATAAATGCTATTTCATTTTATTAATATTAATGTACCGCGATTTAAATATTTATTCAACACCTTTATACTCATTGCTTCATGTAAGAACCATTTTAAGTGATGAATGTAAAAAAAAAAAAGTAAATATTGTAATGCTGAAACAAATGGAGTGCTCATTTGCATTCATTTCATGTATTCTATGGGAATAAAATGAGCCTTTTGAATAATAAACCCAAACCGTATTTTTTACCTTTTTACTTCTTGGGCCAGAGTTACTCATTCAATAAGTGACTTCTGCCTCATTTGTTTGTTTTCCTGGAACTATTTCAAAGGGTATCTTGGCACTCGTTCAAGCAAACTCGTCATCTCCTCTTTAGGAAAGTGAACGAATAATTTCGCATCCGTTCCACACAGCAATGAACGTTAATCTATCATACTTCATCATTAAATACATCTAGTTTCGCTATTATGAATGAAAAATATTTTACTTTTTACTATAATGCTCGTGCGTAACTTTATAATAAAAACTGACGTGTTATGAGTGTATTTTTTTCCAGTCTACTCAGTATTTCAAAAATTAAAAAGATTGGGTTTACAAAATTAAATACAGAGGGGTTATCATTAAAGTGACCCTATTCAGACCCCTCTAGAACCCGTTGTGCTTAACGGATTTTGATGAAACTTGGTATATACGATATATGGACCATGGGGGAAAGATTTTTAATAAATGTAATGTGTAATAATTTTCCAATATTTTTTAAGTGTTTATTATATTCCATAAAGGTTGGTTTTTCTGAAACGTGCCTTAGTAATAAGGTTTGATTCGTCGCTCTGCCGTCATTTGGTGCACACTTTTAGCTAATTAGACCGTTAACTACAGATTCCAAACCCTAACAAACATCCATGCCACCACCGGGATTCTAATCTGAAGCCTGTTGTACCAAAGGCTAGAGTGCTATCCGCCGCGAAGATGATGTACGAGCTATGTTTTGTCTTGTCAGAGAAGATTAGAAACAAGTACCATTCTTACATTATCATCTTTTATGCCTGGAAAAAGTATACTTATAAATTTGTAACAAAATAAATGAATTAGAATTAATTTGAAGATAATCCAACGTAAATAAATCTAATTTGTTTCCATTTAGAAAGTGAATTTTTTCTAGAACATGCCATGTAATTAGAAATTCTCCAAATAATTGATGCATTGCTAATGAGAATTTATCATAACGTGAGTGTTATGGAACACAAAGTTTCAATAGAAAATTTTAACTAAAGTATTCTGCTGTTTAAATGATTACACGTTAATTTCAATGCTTAAAATATCCTTTTATTAAATTAACTTATTCGTTATGGGAAATTAATTAAGTGTAATTAATTATTCATTAGATGTCGTTGAAATTAGGTTCATTAAAAGAGACGAGTTCCATTTCTTTCGTTTCTTAGCTTTTTAATTAATTAATGTTATTGTATTATCTTTTAATTGAATTTGGATTAGAAATTCATTAAAGTTTTCGTTATGTTAATATGCCTTGGATGTGAACAGGAGGGTGCAAATTAGTTTAGAAATGTCAACATTTTGTATTGGTAATTAAATTCAAGACGAAATAAAAATGATGTTTAAAAGATAATGGAAGCTGATGAGAAAGTTATGAGATGCAAATTTAGTTAATTTAAATTTATTAGTGATGTTTAAATATTTAAATATATCACCAATAAGAAAATGTATTTAAAATATAGTTAAATTTTAATAAACAGTTTATTTATTGAATTTTTGAATATTACAGAGAAATAAGCTGAGTATTTTAGCTTTTTAAATACAGGGTGATTATAATTAAAGTCCCACTTTAGAAATGCTGTAAAAAAAAAACATTCGTCACAATGAGTTCAAATTTGAACTGAAGATAGTTGAAGAAGGGGGAAATGGTATCGCCTCAAAAAAAGTTCCACCGATTTTTCCCATCCTAACATTGGTATGACCTTGCCATGGTGGACGGGCTTTCCACTAACAGAATCACAACTGTTGATGATACTTGAAGGGGGAAACGGTACGGTATCAAAAAAAGGTTCCAAAGTGTATTAACAGATGGCGCTGTAAGCGGTATAAAGAAAGTGAATTCGGGTGAAAGTGATATTTTGTATCGAAATGACAACGTATTTGGCATGAGTTGCACATTAAACCAACTGTAGTGTTCAATGTGCTTGATTGTTTTGGATTTTTGACGGAGAAAATGACTTCCATGTCATTCAGCAGTTGTGTCACTGTTAGTGGAAAGCCCATCCACCACTACAAGATCATACCCAATTGATGGTAAAAATTGGGGACTTTTTTTTGATGGCATGCCGTTTCCCTGCTTCAAGTATCCTCAGTTCAAATTTGAACTCATTGGGACGAATGTTTTTTTTTTTTTTTTCACAGCATTTTGAAAGTAGGACTTTAGCTATAATAACCCTACATTTAAATATATAATCGACACGAAAATGTAGTTAAAGTATAGTTAAATTTTAATAAACAGATTATTTATTTAATTTTTAAATATTAGTATGAATATTACAGAGAACTGAGGTGAGTATTTTAGATTTTAAATATTTAAAAATAATTAAGTAAATTTTTTTATTAATTTAAGTTTTTGTCAAAACTTTTCAAATATGATATAGTTTTCTAGTTTAATTAAACGTAGTTTATTTCTATAATTTTTTTTTGATTTGCTGTTCAAATATATGTAATGTTTGATAACTAAACTTTTATCTTCGCGTGTACAGAAAATTTGCAGGAATATTATGGTATGGATCGATGATGATTGTTTCCTCAATTTAGTTTCAATCTATGTTGATATTTCCTGAATATTTAAGAAAAATTAAACAACAACAACAAATTTAAAATAACCCTAAATAAATTAACCTTGTAACCAACTATGTCACGGCTACAACATTGATTTTTAGTTTAATTTAATGTAGTAAAAACATGAAGAGCTAAAACAAGAAGGCATTATATGAATTAAGTATTCAGGGTTTTGTAGAGTGCATATTTCATAAGAGAAAACGTTGAGGAATGTCTTTACTATGTTTATATTCGTAACGGTCTGGGTATGTGGTATACATAAGGGCAAACAAAGTATAATTCGACTACTAATCATGTGGAAAATTGGGAAGAGGCCAAGTCGATGGATTCAAAAGAGAAAATGTAATGTATTCTTTCAAAACTGCTTTGCACCTTATAATATCTGACTAGCATTCCAAACAAGAAAAACAGATATTTACTTTATACGGTAATTATCCGTTTACGATATTACCTTTTTTACTGGCATTCGGTGTCACAAATTTAGGTTTGAATCTCGGCGATGGCATGGATGTTTGTAGTGGATCGGAATCCACTTTAAATCGTAGGTCCCGGTCAAATATAATCGTAGTGTATTGTCTTGAGGTTTCGTCAGTCTTCAGTCCTCGTGGTTCGTCGCTAAAAAGTGAAGCTGCATATTAGCCTTAGCTATGGACCAGTCTTCTGCGACGTGTGTTTTGGACCTCAGGTAGGTTTTCCTGCACCAAGGGAATTATTAACAAAAACAGCAACATCCTTTACATCTAGCTGCTGGTTGAACTTTCAATCTACAAAATATCTTGACATCAAAGAAGTAATTTACAAAAAGCACATGTCCTATTAGGGTCTGATTGCCGGCTGACTAATGCTGTGCCACTTGGTGCCACAAGTTTTTCAATTCGGATTCCACTTAGAACTACGTCTCGGTCTAAGATGGCTTAGGGGCGTTGGGCGGAAGGCTGAACACACTTACCGTAAAAAGAAGTTATCTCTTGTCTTGAAATCTACCAGTAGGCTGACGGTCGTGGCCCACCATAGGCCCTACTGCGCCACTGATGAAGATGATGACATGTCCCACCATTTTAAGCAATCCGGGGACCTGATTGCCGAGTTGCTAGTGCTCTGCGCTCGGTACCACAGATTTTCAGGTTCGAGTCTCGGTGGTGCCATGGATGTTTGTAGTGGTTCGGAATCCCCTTTAAATCGTGGATCCCAGTCTAACAAGATCTTTGCTTTGGTTTGCGATGGTAGTGTTACTCGTCTTCGTAGCATATCTTCAAGATAGTGCTAAATGGTAAGTGCTAAATGAGTAACGTAAGTGATCCCAGCAAGATCCTTTGTTTGCGATGGTGTAAAGATAACAAGGTAGTGCTAAATGAGTAAGTAGGTTTGGCCAGCTAGTGGTGGTAGTGGTAGTTTGGAAAAAAATAACAAGATCTTTGCTTTTTTATGGTAGTGTTATCCTAATATCTTAGAGATCCTAGGTGCATACTATAGATACGAAATATTTGAAATAAAAACATATTTTAATTAATGGCTATTGGCCTTCTATACCTTCCTAGTGATAATTGTTGCAATTCAATTACGTCTGAACTAATATAAAATATGATTTTTAATTCAAGTATATTAAAGTCAATTAATTCTAATCGAATTTAATTAACAGTATTTTATTTAGTCTATAAAAAGATTAAAGAAAATTAATTTATTAAAAAATAATAAAGACTGATTGCTATAAAAACATTTGTTAAGTTTGTCAAAATGATCTTATCTATCACAACATTAAGATCCTTTTTTTTTTTTTGACAAAACAAACGATATCGGTAACCCTTTCTGTTCAAATACGGGGGGGGAATAAAGTATTTTTTATATCAAATAAAAAAGGGAATTTCATGTATATACATGGAAAGTAAAACCTTTCTTGAAGAACGTTTTTCCATCTTTCTGAGTGCAAAACCATCGTAGTCAAAAAGAATTCCTTTTCTGGGTTTCATTTTTTTGCCAGAGGAATTGAAACTGAGAGATATATAAGAAAAAAAGAAATAGAAATAAGAAAGATATTTCTTTTGCACTTCCAGTGAACGATGGTTTCTCGAATCGAATATGAACTTGCTTACTGAACCGAAATCCAGATTTTGATCTTCTAACGGATTTATTCGCTATTTCGGAACTGATGGATCATACGGGACTATTATTTAAATTCGGAAGACATAAAGTAAAGAATATTGATTCGTTTTTTTATTGGACTATTTCTTCTTTTATAGTTGTGATTAGATGTTAGATCAAAGATGTAGAGAAATTATGCGTATTCGTTTTTTTTATTTCGATTTTTTGGATTGATTGCGTTAGTTTGGATTAGATTTTTGGATTAGTTCCAGTGAAAGAATTTAGAAATTGTACATCAAACAACTAATATAAAAAGGAAAATTTAAGGTCAATTCCTACTTTTTTTTTTCACTATATTGGAGAAAGTCCTTTATAAATAAAGTTTAAATTTTCCTCTAATATCTGGTGCCATCTATTGGTAGATACATGCAACTTAATTCTAAAAAACTAAACTTAATTAATTAATTAACATTTGAAAAAACTGTATTAATATCAAGTGTCATCCACTACAAATTAAAAAATGTATTTGAACTTGAGTGGATAAATAAAAAGTATTTTATGAACGATTGAAAATTAGAACAAGATATATATAGGGAAAATGCGAACTAATAGTAGGAATTGATATGAAGCATGCTTACTGGACAAAAGTCCATGTTTTAATCTTCTTTTTCTTCTAAATTTTATATCTCGGAACTGATGTATACGGGATATTATTTATATAATATTCGGGATTATTATTACTGGAGATATTTATATACGAGACTATTATTTAAATTCTAAAGATAAGAAAAGTAATTTTTATTCATTTTGTTGCTGGACTATGTCCTTTTGAAGTCGTGATTATATGTTAGATCAAAGATGTAGAGAAATTATACGTATTTGATTTTATTGTTGATTTTTGGATTAGTAACAAAAGTTGGATTAGTTTGGATTGAAATGGATTGGATTGGATATTTGGATTAGTTCCAGTGAAGGAATTTTGAAATTGTACTTCAAAGGAAACATGCTTACAGAATTGAAATCCAGATTTTAATCTTCTCTTCTAAATTCGCTAAATCGGAACTGATGAACCATATTTAAATTCTAAAGACATTAAATATTGTTTAAATATTCTTTAAATATTGTTTCTGATACTCTTCTTTTTAGAAAATTATTTTAATTTAAATTTAAGATTTACTTCTTTGAAATTATTTTAATTTAAATTTAAGGTAATTTTGATCTTAAAATTAGCGTACTATGTGCTTAAAAGTTCTTAACATATATGGATGTAGACTTTAAGCTGCTGCATTCAATCTATAGACATTTTTTTTTTTCTGAAAGTTTCATACACTATGAAATTATTCCTTCTACTATTTCCTACGAAACTGTCACCTAAAAACACGTTTTGTTTAAAAAGATGAAAAAAGAGTCAAAATTTTATCTGAGAAAATTTTTTTTTTCTTTTTAAACAAAATGTCTCCACTATTATTTTCTCGACAGTTTTTATTTGGCTATCTTCTTTTCAGTTGCCACTAACCTAAGGCATGAAACACTCTCCATAAAAACCGAAAAGCTTTTATTTACGCTAACATTACGTGATTGTAAAGTAAACGTACACTAACATAAATGTTACATTATTTTAACGTTAAATATTAAAAGTTATTTTTTATACCAAGGACATAAAAAGCAGAACTATATTAGTATGAGATATTTTCAAGAAACTGTATGTTCTTAGATACACTTACATTAATAATGTTACTTTAACAGTACACGTTAAAATTATTTTATTTTTATATAATAGGTGTAAAAACAAATCTGTACTAATACATGATATATCAAAGAACAAGCGCAGATAGACATAGGATACATGCACATTAACACAAATATAATTATAAGTTTATGTTAAAAGTTATAAATGATACATTATTTTATGGAAAGGGTATAAAAACCCTACTCTATTGCTGCAAAAGATCAGAGGCAAATAATACTTTTGATCAGACACTCAAACTTGGAATATGTGCTTAGTAATATTTCACCCTATCGTATTTAGATGTGTCCAAGATTTCTTAATAATCCTTTTGGTTGATTACTCAACGCGGAACATGGACATAATAATATTCCACTGGTGGAAAATTCTTGATAATGTTTTTTGATCAGATACTCAACATGGAACATGGGCAGAATAATATTTTGCTTTATTCCATTTAGATGTGTTCAAAATTCTTAATAATAAGTTTGATCAGATACTCCCCATGGAGCATGGACATAATAATATTTCACTCTATTCCATCTAGATGTGTGGAAAATTCTTAATAATGCTTTTGATCCGATACTTAACATGGAACATGGGCATAGTACTATTTTGCTTTATTCCATTTAGATGTGTTCAAAATTCTTAATAATCTTTTTCATCAGATATTTAATATGAAACATGTGCGTAGCAGTCTTTCACTATATCGCATTTAGATGCATTCAAGAAAAAAATAGATAGCAATCCTTAAGAACAATTACTAAACAAAGAACACGCATGGTGCAAAATTCTATTGGAGAATTTATAAGGTTGTTTGAAAATGTTAGCTAACTAACTGGTGCGAATAGGTGATCTCACAAGACCACTCTCTAGAGGTAGTGGAATGATCAAGGAAGGCGATAAGACCATTAAGTCCATTTAGGGGTGGTGGTCTGGGGGTTGTTTAGTAAAAAAATAAAGGATAACGGTGAAAGAGGGACGAGAAGAGAAGAAAGTTTAGAAAAACTATTCGTTGACGATTTAAAGACGGCTACCAACAATTCTGGCTCTAAAAACAGATGTCTACAATTTATTCTGGATTATAGAAAATGCAATTGATTTAGTAAAAATGTTCTTTTAGTGTGATCACAAATCTGTTGGTCCTGAATGGTTGAGTGGCTAGTGCTCTGGCGCTCAGAATCCACTTTAAGCCGTAGGTATCGGTCTCATATGACTGTAAGAGCTTCACGGAGCAAAAAGTCAGACTTGTACCTACTGGTGCTCCATCACAACAGAAGCTGCCCCTTTCCCTCCATCCATGAGTAGATCACTCATGGGATGTCCGTCCCGCACTGCAGGACATTGAGTATTAGTCAGGAAGAAAAAAAAGAAGAAAAACTGCAAATAGAGAATCGTTGTGAATTGATTCTATTGCTGATAAAAATTGACCAGGATTTTTTTTAGCTTCCAATGACGGGTACAAAAGTCACAACTGGAACCGTACAGAACAAAACAAACAAAACAAAATAATATAAAGTAGCAAATGGTAACAGAAGAAAGTCTATGAAACCATTCGTCTCCTAGCCTCCCAATATCGCTCCCACAAAGATGAGGCAGAGAACACAGGAACGCTTTGAAGGTGAGCACAGTCCATAAGTTCAAGAAGTTTACAAAGCCTGCAGCAAGGATCTTCAAAGTACATTTAAGCGGTATAAATGCGTAGCAAGACAATTGTGACCAGTTACGAGACGAAACTCCTGCAATTGTCGTTATCCTAGGCCAGTCAGAAAGATTTGAAATACTGTTCCACCGAGACTTTTGGATATTTCTCTCCAAAAGCTCTTCATATAAGTCGTTCTTGAGGATTGATTTAATGAATAAGCTTACATTGTTGAAAAGAACTTCAACATCAAAAGTTTGAAGTATCACCACCAGCTGATCCTTTTTGACCAAGGATTAATACTTTAATATGCTTGGTCTTCTCATTTAGATATTTTTTAATGTTATTTGTAATTTTCATTTTCATGGTATTCTTAATTATCTTCATTTTCCGAGAATTTTATTGTGATTGATTTAATAAATAATTTTATAATTTTACCTTTAGGAGATATTATTGCACAGGTTGTATAACTGTACGCTGTATTATTAATTTTCATCACGTGAGAGGTTCTCATTGCCTAGATGTACAAATCTTTAGCATGTCTTTCTGCTTATTATCTTAAAGAAGGTAGATTTCAGTTGGGAGCAGTTGAATAATTTTTTCTGAAAAGAAAACTGTAGAACAAAAAAGTTTGGGATCGACTGTCGTCTTAAATTTTCTGCAATGAAATTTATAAAATAAAAAATTACAGAATACGTGTGACGAAAACTCCGTTACTTTTGAATATTCTTAGAAACTTTTAAAGTTTGCCCAAAATGTCTGCAAAGGAAAACAAGTTACAAATATTAACAAAATTGATGCGTGTGAAACTCCATCGAATCACTGCTGAATCTGTTTTGAATCTGTTCATGTTCATTTACATTGTCTGTAAAAGAAAATTATGAATGTTTTATAACAAACATCTTCGAAGCCCTACTGAATTTGCTTTTCTCCCAAGAAACAAAGTTTTTAAAAAATTAGCAGAAATGTAGTAAACTTCATCTATTGAATTTATTTAGAAGTTGTTAATATTCATCTTCATTGTTTGCTAAGAAAAACAAGTAATATAAAAAAAATTTTAAAGTCAATTCCTACTTTTTTTCACTCTATTGCAGAAAGTTCTTTATAAATACTTTTCATTCATTTTTTTAAGTTTATCTGGCGCCATCTATTGGTAGATATATGCAATTTAAATCTAAAAAAAACAAAATTAATTAATTAAAATTAATTACTGAATTAATATTTGAAAAATTGTATTAACGTCAAGTGTCCTCCACTACAAGTTAAAAAAAATGCATTTGAACTTGAGTGGATGACCAAAAAGTATTTTATTAACGATTGAAAATTTGAACAAGATATATATATATAGAGAGAGTGTGAGCTAATAGAAGGAATTGAAAAATTAAAAAAAATAATAGAATGCTTATGTAATAAATTTCATCGAAGCACTGCTGAATTTAACAACAAAACACATCTTCATTTTCTGCCAAGAAACAAAATTTTTTAAAAAATTAGCAGGATGCTTAGGTAGTAAACTTCCTCGAAACCCTACTGAATTTTTTTCAAATTTTTAATGTTCATATTCATTGTCTGCCAAGAAAATTTTTTTTTTTAATGAACAGAATTCTTATGTATTAAATTTCTTCGAAGTCCTGCTCTTTTTTTAGAAGTTGTTAATGCTCTGGAGCTCGGTGCCACAGGTTTTGGGTTTGAATCCCGGCGGTGCCATAGATGCTTGTAGTGGTTCGGAATCCCCTTTAAAACCGTAGGTCCCGATTTAATAGGATCGTAGAATGTCGTCTTGAGGTTTAGTCAGCCCTCGTGGTTCCTCGTTAAAGGAAGCTACATATTACCGTAAGTCATGGCCTAGTAGGGTTTTCTGGACCTGGTGCAGGTTTTCCTGCCCCAGGGTTATTAGTAACAACAACAACAACAACAACATAATTTTTTTAACGTTCATTTTCCTTGTCTGCCAAAAATTACAAAAAACAATTAACAAATTGCATATGTAGAAACCTTCATCGAATTACTACTGATTTATTTTGGAGGTTTGATCGTTGGTGTATATAGTTTGGAAAATAATAAAAATTATAAAATTAATAGAAAATGCTTGTAGAAAACACCACTGAAATGCTTTTGAATATGCTTTGTAGTTCTTACTGTTCGTCTAAATTGTTTGCAAAGAAATAAAGCTTGCAAAAGCTAACAGAATGACTGAGTCGAAAATTCCATCTGAACTCTACTGAATACTATTTATAATTTTTTTGCTACATCAAACTGTAATAATATCTGTTATAAGAACTTTAGCAGCCCAATAAAACTTAGCCTTGGTAAAGTTGTCAGAATTAAAAGTCATAAAAAAAGTGCAGTGCATGTTGTCAAATGTAAAGTCCATGGCTTCACCGACGAGCACAGAGGACAGACATCATTAGTAGCTACATCAATGCGGTGCAAATACTTATTAAGAAAATCATGTCCAGTCGAGATTCGGAAATTTGCTGCAAAAAGTTCATGGGGAAATTTCATTGGGATGGGTGATGAGACAAGTATATTCCACATTTTATCAGTTTAAGAAGTTTTTAAGTTTGTTTTAAGGGTCTATCTATTTCCTTCTTTACCTCAGAACTGAATTGATAAAAGGATAAAGGAAATTTTGGCTGGTAATTTACAACCATTTTTGGCCAAAAAGTCACCCTTTTCATTTTTAGGCATCCTGCAATGACTGGGAATACACTGAAAACAATCTCACAACCAGAAACAATAGAAACAGAATACATTTTATCTACAACAAGGAAGCAATCACTAGGTGTATAGGAGACAATTGCCAAGATTTCAGCTTGGAAATCAATAAAGATAATTACTTTATCAAGATTAATAGTTAGTCCAAGAAGGATAAAAATCGCAGTCCTTATGGCAAAATTCTCTGCATCAAAATTGGAGACATTAAGACCAACTGCATCTATTTATAAACTGTTACAATAATACAATTTGTTTTTATTGCAAAACACAAACAAATGTTTAATGTAAAGACCAAGTATCAGTATAAATAAATTTTTCTTTGCATTACTGAGTTGAACAGTCAAGTCAAAGGATCCTTTGTATAAACAAAAAGGAATTCCAAAACGTTATCTAAGACCAGACCAGAAGTAGAAAATGTGATTTAAATGCATTCTTGCAGATAAAAGGAATCCACTGTATGTTTCTGCCTCTGTTTCTAGTATTTCTGTTATACGGTGCAGTATTTCCTGTTTTCTCAGAAAATATTACAGAAAGTATGCATTTTTGCGGAATCGTATTTTTTGAGTGAAAAAATATTGATGCAGAAAAATAAAAAAAAAAAAAATTCACGTAACCTACATTTTATACTGAACGTACCCATCACTGTATTCGTTCAATATGCGAAGAGGAAAAACGAAATCGCTTTACCATGTTAAATCACCTCTTGGTTAATAAAATTTGTATTTGTTTTTAGTACAATAAAAGTGTATGGGAGTTACGATAATCTCTATAAATCTCTATAATATAATTTGGAACAGCAAACTCAAAAGGAAGAACTTTTCTTAAATAAGAAAAAATAGATATTCTATGACAGAGGTGACCAATCCACATTTCATTTTCATTTGTAATACAAATGAAAACGAAGATAGTACTGTTGCCATGTTCTCCATATTATAAATTTTATTATAGTAACAATGCCATTGCATACGAGGTAAATAAGATATATATAAAGGGAGCGGGGAGATATTTATAAAGGAAAAAAAGGGAGCATTTATAAAGGAGCTTATAGAAACTTTTGTATAATAATTTATTTATCTTTTATAACAAAGTAAATCAAGCAAGGAGAGGTAAACAGCCCTTCCTTTGTTCCTGAGATCAAGAGATAAATTTAGGTGCAACACCTTACAATCAAGTCTTCTAATCCCTTACACGAAAAGGCCCAATTACATACCTTTTGAGAAAAACCAAAACAAAGTCATTTTTATATCGGCATCCAGTAAACACAGCTTTTTGCCAGTTGAAAGTCTCCCCCCCATTAATCAGCGGCATTTTTATAAACTTAAAAACTTGGGTGTACTTTTTTAATTAAAATCTCACTAAAGACTTCCCGGTCCATGGGAGAATCTTCTCAGGAGCAGGACTTCATTAAATTTCTTTCAATAATTTCGATCTTGCGCAATATCTAGTCCGCATGATGAGAGCTGTAATTAATCATTAAACCACTTGCATTGATTGGTTGGTTTTTTTTATACAACATTGCATCGGTCTTCTTACAACTCAACCTTTATCTTCTTAATGTTGCATGCAAATTTTCTTTTTTCTTTTTTTTTTAATGGAAAGGGTGTTGCTGCTATTTTAATCCCCCAAAGCTTTACGATATTGGAAGATTTTGTAAGACTCGCATGCAAATTATTTTTTAAAAGCTTTTTTTTTTTTTTTTTTTTTTGAAGATTTTGTTTAAATGTTTTTGTAGTTTATTTTTTATTTACTTTGAATAAAAGAATGTTTTCCTAATCTGGAAGAGTATTATTATTAAGAATTTGATTTTCTTTTTTTTTAATTTTCTTCTTTTTTTGAAAAAAAAAAAAAAAAATAGCTAAAGTAAATGAAAATGTATTTTAACTTAATTATAAAAGGCTTATAAAAACCGATTGAGTCAAATATGCAAGTGCTTTTTTTTTTTGGGAGTGATCTTGTTCGTGGTGTGATTTTAGTTTCTAAATATTTTTACTGGTGCGTTGTTGTTTATATAAAAAGGATTCGATAAATAGGTCAGAAAATCGTTAGTGTTTGTATTGTTTAAAAAGATTTTTATGAACAAATGGTGGTAATTTTTTCCTTTATCTTTTTTTTTTTATTTTGTTTTATATTCTAATTTCAATTAAAATGACTAGTTTGGAAATCCAGTTTATTTATTTAAACTATAAGAAGGAATGGCTTAGATGCCCTCAAATTTGGTTTTAAATCTTCGTTCGTTTTCTATAGATATTTAAAAGAGTGGTGCAGACTTTGACAATCAGTCTTCCATAGCTTACTAAGAGTATCGTAGTTTTAGATGGTTCGGAATCCACTTAAAGCTATTTTTTTAGTGACGATTTCATATGACCGTAGAGTACGGAGCCCAGTAGTACTTTTTCCTGGAATCATTCTCAAATTATGAAGGGTAGCTCAGCTCTAAGCACAGTGATGTGATGTTGTATAGTAGTAGTAGTTCTTTAATGCTCACCAGTGGTGCAGAATTGCCACTGAGCCACGTTGTTTTAGCTTTCGGAGAAATCCTTGAGTTGGAAAAATATAATATAAAAAGAATATTTCTTTGATTCTTGAGATTTTAAGATATTATAGTACAAAATACAATATTTCCATGAAAAAAAAATTCTAATAAGGTTTTTTTACATATATTTGAAAGTAGCAGTTACAAACATCATATAAAAGACATCTTTTGATCTTCACAAAAAGGACGATGCATGTTCCCTTTTCATCAGGAAAATCATTTCTGAATTACACGAATTCTTCCTTTTTTTCATCTCCCGGAGATCAAAAACTCTCTTTCAGGCCCGGTTCTTGTTATGCGGGCAAATGTCTAACAATAGAAAACGTCGGGAGAATTAAGAAAGAGGAAGTTGTTTTATTGCACGGAGAAATCCTCCGACTTCCGAGAATATTAATTAAACGAATGTCGGCGGAGGTCCCACGGGATTTCACAATCAATTCCTGCGCTCCGAGGATTAGGCGATGCCTGCGATATTCCTCTTAGCATTTCTGGTTTTTACCCTCATTTTATTTACTGCTTAGAACTATTTAATATAACTTCCCTGGCTATACTTTTGGTTTTCAAACAGAATTTCGATCAATGTTGGTTAACCAAAATGTACAGATTTCTCATAAACGACAATCTTCTTTTTTTTTCAGGTTTAAGGATCAATAATGTGATTTTTAACAGAAAAGAAATAATTATTTCTATAATTTTTAATAAAAATAGACTGGAATCAAAATGGAATCATTTGGAAATTGAACTAAAATCGGTGTTGCTGTTTCGTATTATATTTCGAAAAAATTCAATCACATGTATTTTTTAATGATTCTGAATTTTGGTGAAACACATAGATTTTACCCAATATTGGTTTTAACAAACCATGTGGATTTCTAACCAGTAATAACGGCATCATAACAGAAAAAGAAAGAATTGCTTCTATAATAATAATAAATACTTTTTTTTTTTAAGAATAAAATTCTAATCAAGATAAAATCATGTTGTGAATTCAACTATTATTGGCGTTGCTGTTTGCTATAATATACCCAAAGAAACCCAATCACATGTTTTTTAATGTTTCTGGTTTTTTAATCAATCCTATAGATTTAAACTAATTCTGGTTTTTAACCAATCATTTAGATTTTAACAAATGTGATCGTCAGTACAGAAAGAAACTAATTGTTTCTTTGATAATGATAGGTATTGTTTATTTGATGATGATAACGACTTTAATATTATCAAGGAATCAAGGTAAAATCAGGTTAGAAAATGAATTTTAATTGGCGGTGATATTTGTTAAAATATAACCAA
Source organism: Caerostris extrusa (assembly GCA_021605095.1). Classification (NCBI taxonomy): domain Eukaryota; kingdom Metazoa; phylum Arthropoda; class Arachnida; order Araneae; family Araneidae; genus Caerostris; species Caerostris extrusa. The sequence goes on from BPLR01014192.1 coordinate 27,870, forward strand.
AAGAAACCTAACTACTCGATTTTTATAACCTATCATATTCACCAGTTGGGCTTTTTAGATGAATTTTAAAAAATTATATTAAATATTGGGAAACATAATGAATATTTATTTGATTCTTTAAGATTTCGAGATATTAGAGTACGAATATAATATTTTCATGAAACATTTTTATTACATATATTTGAAAGTAGCAGTTACAAACATCAGATAAAAGACACTAATCATTGATCTTCATTTGAAGGGCAATTCTTCCCTTTTCAGAATGACAATCACTCTCAATTACTAACGAATTCTTCCTCTTTTTTTCATCTACCCGGGAGGAAAGACTTCTCTCTTTGAGGTCCGGCTCTTGTTATCCGGGCAAATCCACAATTAACGTCGGGAGAATTAAGAAGAGAGGAAGTTGTTTTATTGCGCGGAGAAATCCTCCGACTTCCGAGAATATTAATTAAGACGAATGTTGGCGGAGGTCCCACGGATTTCACAATCAATTCCTGCTCTCCGAGGATTAAGCGATGCTTGCGATAGTCCCGCCGGAGTTTCTTTTTACCCTATTTTATTTACTGCTTAGAACTATCTAATATAACTTCCCTGGGGAAAACTTTAGTTGCTTCACAAATTTCGATGAATGTTAGTTGCAAAATGTAAAGATTTCTCAAGAACAAGAATCTTTTTTTTTTTTTTTTTATAATTAGGATCAATAATGTCATTGTTAAAAAATAATGAAATTTTTTTTCTATAATAAAATCAGTAATGTTTAACAATAGAAAACTGGATTAAAATCAAGCCTAATTTGGAAAAATCAGTTAGAAGAAAGACATAATTTTTGTTTAAATAGAAAAGAAAATTTTTTTATATCACGGAAATCATGTTTTAGAAAACTGAAATCAAGATAAAGTCTTTCGGATCCAAACTAAAATTGATGTTTGCCCAATCTGATTTATTAATACCCAAAAACCCAATCGCATATTTTTTGAATTCTGGTTTTTAACCAAACACATTTTAACAGAAATCAATTAATGGTTTTTAACCAATATTGATTTACCCAATTTTGGTTTTCAACCAGAAAGACATTTTAACACAACTACCAATTTGGTTTTTAACTAAACACATAGATTTTACCCAATTCTGGTTTTTAACTAATAATGGATTTTAACCAGTAATGTCAGAAAGAAATAATTATTTCTATAATAATGATGAATACAAACTTTTTCTGTAAAAAACTTTCATAAGACCATTATTAACATATGCATTGAAACATGGTTAACAAGGTGAGGAAAAATGAATTGGCAATCTTTGAAAGGAAAGTGGTTCGAACTACTTTTGGTGGTATAAATGACAATGGAAATTGGCGAAGAAGATACAATTTTGAACTTTCACGAACTTTTTTAGATGATATTGACATTCTAAAATTTATTAAACTGAACAGAATGAGATGGTAAAGGTCATCTCATGATAATAAAGGATAGAGTTGCTTTAAAAGGTATTCAATGCAAACCCTTCTGGACAATAAACCAAGGGGAGAACGAAAAGAGATGGTCGATTGTTTAGACTCTGATTTTGATGTTATTAAGATCAAAAACTGGAGGTCCATCGATTCCTAGATTATAGAACAGCCTGGCTGAATCTTTTAAAATCAAGGCCAAGGCCCACAACGGCTGTCGAGCCAGTTATGATAATGATGTTTGATAACAATGATAAATATTGTTTAACAATAGGAAACTGGAATCAGGATTAGATCATGTTGGACTGCAATATAAAGCGTTGCTGTTTGCTATTACATACCAAAAGCAACCCAATCACATGCTTTTTTAAGGAGTTACCCAATTATGGTTTTTAACCAATCAAATGACTTAATTAATTGTCAGTATTAATTTAATAAAATGGAAAAATTGGAAAAACACAATAACAAAATATTTTTGATTCTAACGATCTTAAGATATTAGAGTACAAAATATAATATTTTCATGAAAACAGTTCTAATAAGTTTTTATTACGTATATTTGAAAGGAGCCGTTATAAAAATTATATTAAAGACACTAATCATTGGCAATTGTTCCCTTTTCAGCATGAAAATCACTCTCAATTACTCACGAATTCTTCCTCTTTTTTTCATCTCCGGAAAGGAAAGACTCTCTCTTTCAGGCCCGGTTCTTGTTATCCGGGCAAATCCACAATTAACGTCGGGAGAAATAAAAAAGAGAGGAAGTTGTTTTATTGCGCGGATAAATGCTCCGACTTCCGAGAATATTAATTAAGTCGAATGTCGGCGGAGGTCCCACGGGATTTCACAATCCATTCCTGCGCTCCAAGGATTAAGCAACGCCTGCTATAGTCCTACTTGGATTTCTTTTACCCTCATTTTATTTACTGCTTAGAACTATCTGATTATAATTTCCCTGGGTGAAATTTAAGTTGCTTCACAAATTTCGATGAATTTTTAGTTGGAAATGTAAAGATTTCTCAAGAACAAGAATATTTCTTCTTTTTTTCTATAATTAGGATCATAAACGTGATTCAACAAGAATCTCTCATTTTTTGTCTGTAATTAAGATTGGTAATGTGCTTGTTATAACAGAAATAAAAAACTTTCTTATCCGTAGTACAGAAAGAAATAATTGTTTCTATAATAATGATAAGTAATGCTTATCAATAGCAAATTTGAATCAAAGTAAAATCATGTTAGAAAAGAGCTATAATTGGTGTCACTGTTTTCTATAATATACCAAAAAAAAAAAAAAAGAAATTACATGGATTTTAACCAACATCATCGATTGTTGTTTCTTATACTATAACCAAAGAAACAAAATGGTACGATTTTTACTGATTCCTATTTTTAACGAATCGCATGTTTTAAACAATAATAACAACCTTCACTACGATATTCTTCTAATAAATATATAAGCTCTCTTTAAAATATTTTGTAAACATCAACGGATGTTTACAGTAAAAATTCTTAACAGCAAGCATGCTTTTAAAGCGTTTGTTGATCCTGCATATTGTTGAACATCACCAGTGCTCTGCATCAACTTTAAATCATCCATGTTGTCTCCATACTAATTTCATCCACAATCTTACCACATCTCTCCAACTGATTCCACCCGCCGGACAGTCCATGTTGCATTACAAATGCAAATAAAAAGAGATGGTGGTGTTGCCATGTTCTCTCTACTACAGCTTATGCAATAGATGGTAGTGTTGCCATTGCATACCAAGTAAATCAGATATTTATAAAGGGAATTATAGACACTTTCTTTAGTAATTTATTAATCTTTTTATTTTATTTATCTTTTATAACAAAGTAAATCAGAAAGCAAGAGAGATAAACAGCACTTCCTTTGTACCTGAGATCAAGAAATAATTTTATGTGCAACACCTTACTATCAGGTCCATCAAGGCCATTGGTGTTTTATAAACACTAATGGCCTTGCCCTAATGTAAAAGCTATAGTACAGACAACATAGCAACAGTACCATTTGTCTTTTCATTTGCATTTGTAATGCATATAAAATACAGATGGTACTGTTGCCATGTTCTCTATACTATAGCTTTTAAAATGGTGGCAATAAATGGTACTGTTGCCATGTTCTTTATACTAAAGCTTTTACAAAATGGCAATACATTTTACTGTTGCCATAGCAAGTAAATATATTTATAAATGGAATTTATGGACACTTTGTATAGTAATTTATTAACCTTTTAATTTATTTATCATTGCTTTATTATCTTATAAAGCAAAAAGTAAGAGAGATAAACAGCACTTCCTTTGTTCCTGAGATATCAAAGAGATAAATTCAGGTGCAACACCTTACAATCAAGTCTTCTAATCCCTTACACGAAAAGGCCCAATTACATCCCTTTTGAGAAAAACCAAAACAAAGTCATTTTTATATCGGCATCCGAGTAAACACAGCTTTGCCAGTTGAAAGTCTCCCCATTAATCAGCGGCATTTTTATAAACTTAAAGCTTGGCGGTGTACTTTAATTAAAATCTCACTAAAGACTTCCCGGTCCATGGGAGAATCTTCTCAGGAGCGGGACTTCATTAAGTTTCTTTCAATAATTTCGATCTTGCGCAATATTTAGCTCGCATGATGAGAGCAGTAATTAATCATTAAACCACTTGCATTGATTTTTTTTATGTATACACTGCATCGGTCTTCTTACAACTCAACTCCTCTATCTTCTTAATGTTGCATGTAAATTTTTTTTTCCTTTTTTTTTTAATGGAAAGGGTGTTGCTGCTATTTTAATCCCCAAAGCTTTTACGATATTGGAAGATTTTGTAAGACTCGCATGCAAATTATTTTTAAAAGCTTTTTGAAGAAGTTGATTTTTTTTTTTTTTGTAGATTTTGTTTTAAATATTTTGTAGTTTATTTTATTTTTTTTTTTTACTTTGAATAAAGAATGTTTTCATAATCTGGAACAGCATTACTATTAAGAAGTTTGATTTTTTTTTTTTAATTTTTTTTTTTTAAAAAAAAAGGGGTGCTAAAGTAAATGAAAAATGTATTTTAACTTAATTATAAAAGGCTTATAAAAACCGATTGAGTCAAATTCGCAAGTGCGTTGTTTAATTTTTTGGGAGTGATTTTGTTCGTTGTGTCGATTTTAATTTCTAAATATTTTTACTGGAGCGTTGTTGTTTATACAAAGATGATTCGATAAATCGTTAGTGATTTGTTATTGTTTAAAAAAGATTTTATTAACAAGTGGTGGTAATTCTTTTCATTTTATCTGTTTTTTACTTTTTTAATATTCTAATTTCAATTAAAATGAATAGTTTGAAAATAAAATTATTTATTTAAATACTAAGAAGGAATGGTTTATATGTATGCCCTCAAATTTGGTTTTAAATTTTCGTTCGTTTTTGCATAGATATTTAAAAGAGTATATTACAGACTTTGACAATCAGTCTTATTATAGCGTACTAGAAAATGTGCAGGAGTTTGTATTGGTTCGGAGTATACTTAAACCCGTAGGTCCCGATCTCATATGACTAAGACCCAGTCAGACTGCTCTCACCCACATTATTCCCAAACTGTAGCAGGGCAACTCAGCTCTGGACATAATGATGTGGTGTGGTGCAGTAGTAGTAGTAGTAGTAGCCTTAATGCTCACAAGTAGCGCACTTTTGCCACTGACCCGCGAGTCGGGCGTTTTAGATTAATTAAAAAAAAATAATAAAAATTATTTCTTTGATTCTAACGATTTTAAGATATTAGCATACAAATATAATATTTTCGTAAAAAAAGTTTTTATTAAATATGTTTCACAGTAGCAGTTACAAACATCATATAATCATTGATCTTCATTTGAAAGGCAATTGTTCTCTTTTCATTATGAAAATCACTCTCAATAACTCACAAATTCTTCCTCTTTTTTTCATCTCCCGGAGAGGAAAAGACTCTCTCTTTGAGGCCCGGTTTTGTTATCCGGGCGAATCCGCAATTAACGTCGGGAGAATTAAGAAGAGCGGAAGTTGTTTATTGCTCGGAGAAATCCTCCGACTTCCGAGAATATTAATTAAGACGAATGCTGGCGGAGGTCCCGCGGGATTTCACAATCAATTCCCGCGCTCCAAGGAATAGGCGATGCCTGCGATTGTCCTCCTTGGGATTTCTTTTACCCTCGTTTTATTTACTCCTTAGAACTATCTAATATAACTTCCCTGGGGGAAAACTTTAGTTGCTTCGCAAATTGAGATGAATGTTAATTGCAAAATGTAAAGATTTCTCGAGAACAAGAATCTTCCTTTTTTTTCTGTAATTATAATCAGTAATGAGCTTGTCAATACAGAAAGAAATAATTTCTTATCCGTAGTACAGAAAAAAGAAATAATTGTCTCTGTAATAATGATAAGTATTGTTTATCAATAGCAAATTTGAATCAACGTAAAATCATGTTAGAAAATGAACTATAATTGGTGTTGCTGCTTGCTATAATATACTAAAAGAAACCCATTCTCATGGATTTTAAGCAATTCCGGTCATTAACCATTCTCACGGTTTTAAGCAATTCTGGTCATTAACCATTCTCATGGAATTTAACAATTCTGGTCATTTACCAATCACATAGATTTTAAGCAATTCTGGTCATTAAACAATCACATGGATTTTTAGCAATTCTGGTCATTAACCATTCTCATGGGTTTTAAGCAATTCTGGTCATTAATCAATCACATAGATTTTAAGCAATTCTGGTCATTAAACAATCACATGGATTTTTAAGCAATTCTGGTCATTAACCAATCTCATGGATTTTAAGCAATTCCGGTCATTAACCATTCTCATGGATTTTAGGCAATTCTGGTCATTAACAATTCTCATGGATTTTAAGCAATTCCTGGTCATTAACCATTCTCATGGATTTTAAGCAATTCTGGTGATTAACCATTTTCATGGATTTCAAGCAATTCCGGTCATTAACCATTCTCATGGATTTCAAGCAATTGGTCATTAACCATTCTCATGGATTTTAAGCAATTCTGGTCATTAACCATTCTCATGGATTTCAAGCAATTGTGGTCATTAACCATTCTCTGGTTTTTCAAGCATTTCTGGTCATTAACCATTATCTTGGATTTTAGGCAGATTTGGTCCTTAACCATTCTCATGGATTTTAGTCAAGTCTGGTCATTAACAATTCTCATGGATTTTAAAATTGTGGTCATTAACCATTCTCATGGATTTTAAGTAATTCTGGTCATTAACCATTCTCATGGATTTTTAATTCTGGTCATTAACCATTCTCATGGATTTCAAGCAATTGTGGTCATTAACCATTCTCATGGATTTCAAGCAATTCTGGTCATTAACCATTTCTCATGAATTTCAAGCAATTCTGGTCATTAATCATTCTCATGGTTTTAAGTAATTCAGGTTATTAATCAATCACACTTATTTTTAAGCAAATCTGGCCATTAACCATTCTCATGGATTTCAAGCAATTCTGGTCATTAACCTTTCCATGGATTTCAAGCAATTCTGGTCATTAACCATTCTCATGGATTTCAAGCAATTCTGGTCATTAACCATTCTCATGAATTTCAAGCAATTCTGGTCATTAATCATTCTCATGGATTTTAAGTAATTCAGGTTATTAATCAATCACACATATTTTTAAAAGCAATTCTGGCCTTTAACCATTCTCATGGATTTCAAGCAATTCTGGTCATTAACCCTTTTAATGGATTTCAAGTATTTGGTCATTAACCATTCTCATGGATTTCAAGCAATTCTGGTCATTAACCATTCTCATGAATTTCAAGCAATTCTGGTCATTAATCATTCGCACGGATTTTAAAGTAATTCAGGTTATTAATCAATCACACACTTATTTTAAGCAGTTCTGGCCATTAACCATTCTCATGGATTTCAAGCAATTTCTGGTCATTAACCATTCTCATGGATTTCAAGCAATTCTGGTCATTAACCATTCTCATGGATTTCAAGCAATTCTGGTCATTAACCATTCTCAAGGATTTCAAGCAATTCTGGTCATTAACCCTTCCCATGGATTTCAAGCAATTCTGGTCATTAACCATTCTCATGGATTTCAAGCAATTCTGGTCATTAACCATTCTCATGGATTTCAAGCATTTCTGGTCATTAACCATTTCTAATGGATTTCAATCAATTGTGGTCATTAATCATTCTCATGGATTTCAAGCAATTCTGGTCATTAACCATTCTCATGGATTTCAAGCAATTGTGGTCATTAACTATTCTCACATGAATTTCAAGCAATTCTGGTCATTAATCATTCTCATGGATTTTAGTAATTCAGGTTATTAATCAATCACACTTATTTTAAGCAATTCTGGCCCTTAACCATTCTCATGGATTTCAAGCAATTCTGGTCATTAACCCTTTTAATGGATTTCAAGCAATTCTGGTCATTAACCATTCTCATGGATTTCAAGCAATTCTGGTCATTAACCATTCTCAATTTCAAGCAATTCTGGTCATTAATCATTCTCATGGATTTTTAAGTAATTCAGGTTATTAATCAATCACACTTATTTTAAGCAATTCTGGCCATTAACCATTCTCATGGATTTCAAGCAATTCTGGTCATTAACCCTTTTAATGGATTTCAAGCAATTCTGGTCATTAACCATTCTCATGGATTTCAGCAATTCTGGTCATTAACCATTCTCATGTATTTCAACCAATTCTTGTCATTAACCATTCTCATGGATTTTTAAGCAATTCTGGTCATTAACCATTCTCATGGATTTCAAGCAATTCTGGTCATTAACCATTCTCATGGATTTCAAAGCAATTCTGGTCATTAACCATTCTCATGGATTTCAAGCAATTTTGGTCATTAATCATTCTCATGGATTTCAAGCAATTCTGGTCATTAACCATTCTCATGGATTTCAAGCAATTCTGGTCATTAAGCATTCTCATGGATTTCAAGGCATTCTGATTTATTAACCATTCTCATGGATTTCAGCTCAATTCTGGTCATTAACCATTCTAATGGATTTCAATCAATTGTGGTCATTAATCATTCTCATGGATTTCAAGCAATTCTGGTCATTAACCATTCTCATGGATTTCAATCAATTGTGGTCATTAATCATTCTCATGGATTTCAAGCAATTCTGGTCATTAACCATTCTCATAGTTTCAAAGCAATTCCGGTCATTAACCATTCTCATGGATTTTAAGCAATTCTGGTCATTAACCATTCTCATGGATTTCAAGCAATTCATAGGTCATTAACCATTCTCATGGATTTCAAGCAATTTCAGGTCATTAACCATTCTCATGGATTTTAAGCAATTCTGGTCTATTATAACAGCATTTCTGTGGATTTCAAGCAATTGTGGTCATTAACCATTCTCATGGATTTCAAGCATTTCTGGTCATTAACCATTATCTTGGATTTAGGCAGAATTTCAGTCATAACCATTCTCATGCTTTTAGTGGTGGTCATTAACAATTCTCATGGATTTTAATGGTCTATTATTAACCATTCTCATGGACTTGCAGAAGGTATTCTGGTCATTAACCATTCATGGATTTTAAGCAATTCTAACCATTCTCATGGTTTCAGAAAAATTTGTGTGATTAATTATTAACCATTCTCGTAGTTTTCAAGCAATTCTGGTCATTAACCATTCTCCCGCGAATTTCAAGCAATTCTGGTCATTAATCATTCTCATGGATTTTAAGTAGTTCTTGGGTTATTAATCAATCACACTTATTTTTTAAGCAATTCTGGCCATTAACCATTCTCATGGATTTCTCAAAAGCAATTCTGGTCATTAACCCTTCCCATGGATTTCAATTCTGGTCACACCATTCTCATGGATTTCAAAGCAATTCTGGTCATTAACCACGTCAAGAATTTTTCAACGTTCTGGTCATTAATCATTCTCTTTTACGGGTAATTCAGGTTATTAATCAATCACATATTTTAAGCAATTCTGTGGCCTTTAATTCATTCTCATGGATTTCAAGTAATTCTGGTCATTAACCACCCTTTTAATGGATTTCTACCAAGCAATTCTGGTCATTAACCATTCTCATGGATTTTAAATTCTGGTCATTAACCATTTTCTCATGAATTTCAAGCAATTCTGTGGTCATTAATCATTCACGGATTTTTAGTAATTCGGGTTATTAATCAATCACATATTTTAAGTTCTGGCCATTAACCATTCTCATGGATTTCAAGCAATTCTGATTACAACTACCTCATGTATTTTAATTCTGGTCATTAACCATTCTCATAGTTTCAAGCAATTCTGGTCACAAACGCCATTCTCAAGTGATTTCAAGCAATTCTGGTCGTGCTCCCTTCCCATGGATTTCAAGCAATTCTGGTCATTAACCATTTCTCGGAGTTTCAAGCAATTCTGGTCATTAACCATTCATTTGGATTTCAAGCATTTCCTGGTCATTAACATTCTAATGGGATTTCAATCTAGTGGGTTTACACCAAATATTCCTCATGGATTTCCAAGCAATTCTCGCCATTAGGTAACCATTCTCATGGATTTTCAAGCAATTGTGGTCATTAACTATTCTCATGAATTTCAAGCAATTCTGGTCATTAATCATTCTCATGGATTTTAAGTAATTCAGGTTATTAATCAATCACACTTATTTTAAGCAATTCTGGCCCTTAATCATTCTCATGATTTCAAGCAATTCTGGTCATTAACCCTTTAATCATTGGGCAATTCTACTCAACTAGTTTTCAGCAATTCTGTCGTGGCTGCATTCTCAATTTCAAGCAATTCTGGTCATTAATCATTCTCATGGATTTTGGTAATTCGGGTTATTAATCAATCCACACTTATTTTTAAGCAATTCTGGCCATTAACCATTCTCATGGTTTTCAGTTCTGGTCATTAACCCTTTTAATGGTTTTCAAATTCTTGATCACATTAACCATTCTCATGGATTTCCAAGCAATTCTGGCCAATAAACAATTCTATTGCTATTTTCAACCAATTCTTGTCACACCATTCTCATGGATTTTAAGTAATTCTGGTCTGTTAACCATTCTCTGTAGTTTCAAGCAATTCTGGCTTTACACCATTCTCATGTAGTTTCAAGTAATTCTGGTCATTAACCATTCTCATGCCAATTTCACACAATTTTTGGTCGTTAATCATTCTCATGGATTTCAAGCAATTCTGGTCATTAACCATTCTCATGGATTAAGTATTCTGTTATTAAATCATTCTCATGGATTTCTAAGCAATTCTGGATTTACACCATTCTAATGGATTTCAATCAATTGTGGTCATTAATCATTCTCATGGATTTCAAGCAATTCTGGAAATTAAGTAACATTCTCATGGATTTCAAGCAATTTGGTCATTGCCATTCTCATGGATTTCAAGCAATTCTGGTCATTGACATTCTCATGGCGGACAGAGCTGCCTGGCCACATCATTCTCATGATTTTAAAAGCAATTCTGGTTATTAAATTCACCACTTGGCTTAAGCAATTTCAGCCCATTAACAATAATAAGGGATTGCCTATACGGGTAGTTAGCAAATTATACTTATATAATAGCCAAGTATGTTTATCAATATCAAAATTTTATATCGAACAGAATATTTTGTTAGAAAATGAACTATAATTTGACGTTGTTGTTTGTTTTAATGTAACAAAGAAACAAAATAGTACGATTTTTTACTGATTCTGGTTTCTAAACCAATAACATGTTTTTATTCACACAATAAACCTTCTACTACGATATTCTTTTCTAATCTCAATATATAAACCATCTTTTAAATAATTTTATAATGGATGATGCACGTAAAATTTTCATGAAGCATGCTTTTAAAGAATTTTTATTACGTCAATCTGGATTAATGAGCATATGCCGACTTTTAGAAATTTGTGTTTACTTTTTATCGTGTATTTCAAATTAAGGAATTTACAATACATTATAAATTTATTTAAAAGTCCAACGTCAATGCCACCAAATATTTCACCGTGTTAGTTCTGCTTTAGTACAACCTTGACCATTTTTTGTTGTATAAGGAAATTATCCTAATCAATATTCTAGGTTGGTTGATTTGGTTTTGGCCCCCACGGTCATCTTTTCACTTATTTTTAGGGGGTAAACCAGGATCTTACAGTTTGCTTAACATGGATTCTGACCCACTAGCCAACAACATGCCTGGACAGGATACCCCAAATGAAGCCTGTATTATAAAAGCAAGATCGCTTGAATTTGGGAGAAACAATAATGTCTCTAACGTTTCTTTGATTCTTAAGATATTAGATTAGTACAAATATAATATTTTATGAAAAATTTAGTAAATATATTTGAAAGCAGCAGTTACAAACATCCAAAAGACACTGTCATTGTAAATTCATTGGGCATCGTTCCCTTTCGGCATGAACATCACTCTCCAGTACTCACGAATTCTTCTACCACTCTTTTTCATCTCCGGAGAAAAAGAAGGGCGCTTTCTCTCTTTCTCATGCTTAGTTTGTGTTATCCAGAACGGAACCACGCAGTAACGTCGGGAGGAGTGAAGAGAGGAAGTTCCTTATCCTCCGACTTACAAGAATATTAGTGAGACTGAGGAGGTCAGCGAGGATTTGCAATCAATTTCCTGCGCTCGAGGATGTGATCATGATCGTCCTCTTAGTATTTGTTACCCTCCTTTTTACATTTTCCAACACAACTATTTAATATAACTTCCGTAGGGGAAAACTTAGATGCTTCCCAGAATTTTGATGCATGTTATTTTGCAAAAATGTAAAAGAATTCTCGAGAATAAAAATCTTTTGTTTTTTCTGTAGGATCAATAATGTGGTTGTTATAACAGAAAGAAATAATTATTTCTATAATTTTTTAATAAAATTTGACTGGAATCAAAAACTAGGATCATTTGGAAATTGAACTAAGAAATTGGTGTTGCTGTTTGTTGTTATACACTGAAGGTGACTTAAGAATCATGGGATACGCTCAGCTCTCGCAGATTTTCAGACGCGGCTTGAGTAGCATCGCGTGGCACGGTATAAATGCGCAGTGTTCGCGAGAGCCATCATCTCTGTTCAAGTTATTCCATGTGAACCAGGTTTTGACGTGATGATATTGACCGCACGACGGGAAAGCAATGTGCATGTA